>BQNB010006064.1:3635-99195 GCA_026074375.1 Tanacetum coccineum | reverse complement strand
GAGCAAACGCGTAAAACCCTAAAAATAAATTGTGAATTACATAATGTCATACAATGACCTAAAACATGAGGTGTTATAAGATGACATTCTCATACTTTGTGACAATAAAGGTGCCATCGACCTTAGTAAAAACCCCGTTCTCCATTCTCGTACCAAACATATAGAAATCCGACATCACTTCCTTCGTGAGAATGTCCAAAAGGGGAACATCTCAATTGAGAAGGTCTCCTCTGAAGACAACATTGCCAATATCTTAACTAAACCTCTCAAAGGATAACCCTTCAACTTCTTAGAATAGGTCTAGGCCTCATGGAACAAAATGCCTAAATTACACAAAGGTATGTATCTCATCTTTCTCTTTCTCTCCGAGTCTAACTTTCTATTTCTTGCACCTAAAACTTTCGAGAATTTTCAAGCATCTTACTATAAGTACTCTACATATATATCTACTATATGTACTTGCATCACAAAAAAATCTTAGCTCATAAAAATCTCGAAAGCATTTTTCGCTAAAAATATTCTCACAAACTAGGACATTTACAAAATAATTTTTTTGCATTGCTTAATACAAAAATAAAAACTTTTTCATCATACATCATTACATGTCTTTTAAATGCTAAAGGAATGCATAATTAATGTGTATTTTCTAGGTACATTCAATCATAGCAACATCAAACCAAGGAGATTTTGGGTTATCTCACATGTATATTTTATTTATTTTGAGTCGAGATAACCGCACCTCCACATTGTCTCATATAGGCACACAGTAGAAATTATTTTTTGCAACATCTGGTGTCGCCGATTCCATTGAAAAACAAAGCCGGTTCCATTCTGCAAATGGAACCGGAAGAACCGGCAACACTTTGCAGTAGTTGTAAACACGAATTTTAAACTTCAAACATAACTTTTTTCCTTAAATTTCACCCTATACCAAAACATAGACCTTAGAAGTTGACATTAGGGATATCTAATGATTAGATTTTTACCAAAATAAGAAGTAATGCATTTAATATTCCAAAATATTACACTATAAATAGATGTCTTATCCCAAACACCTCTTTACCCATCCCCTTCAAGAAATTATCTTAAAGTTACAATGCCTAAGTCTAACAAAGAAAAGAAATTTGCAACTAACCTTAAACGTACCGCTAGGATGAGCATTCGACCTTGTTGCTTTAATAATCCTCGATCGGTATCTCCTCCATACCAAATCTATCACCTCCAACCGACTACCAAATGGCTCCTCCATCAACTCCAAATGTCTCTCCACCACTCTCCCCAATCACAACACCAGGAATCTCACCAAGCAAACTTTTAATCACCCTAAAGTCATCTCTACCTCCTTTGACCTCACCTCCATCGGCACCAACACAACCTTCCAGACACTCCTCACATCTAACCATAAACTTAGACCCCGTTGAGCTCATATTCTCAACCCCTCCTACTTCTCCACATGCATTCTTTGACTCTCTCAAATATTTACCTCCTAGAACCACAAACCCTCCACCACCTAGACCCTCCTTTGAATCCATCAAAGGATTGTCAAATCAACCTCTATCTCTTTCGGCCATGGAACCACCTCTCCCACCATTTCCACCATAACTTCCATCCTTACCACCACAACTTCCGCCTCTAGGGCCTAACAACCCCTTTCCCATGCTCACTCATGAAATGTTTTGTGATCATTGTCAACGCACTCAAGTCATTGTCGACAACCTTCATGATGAAATGAGATTCATCCTTAATCACATTCTAGATCGCCTCAATGTCCTTGCTTACAACTATTAGACTAAGTGTAATAGGAATCAAATAATAATGTAGCTATAGTTAAGATCTCTCTTGTTTTTAATCTTTGTCTCCTCTATGTTATGATCTGTGTGTTCAATAATTGTAATTCAATAAAAAAATGCTTCATAAAAAGGATTGTGTTGTTATTTTGCTTCTTGTCAAACTAACCATTTTTAAAGTCAACCTTTTAACTTTGTAGCCAGTTCCATCGGCCACAAAAGCCAGTTCCCTCATAAGAACATAACCGTCAATGCTGGTTCTACAGAAATTATATTTTGTTTTTGGTTCTAACAATTGTTTTGTAGGTACTCCTAAAGCAAGGGGGGCTTATACCATCTAAACTAACACTTTTGTATTTGTATCATCTCATGAATTACTCCTTTCAAAGGGGTACCTTCATTAAGAGGAAAGCATTGCATATCGGCTAAAACAAATCTAAAACTTTACCTCTCTTCCTCTTCTAACTAGAATTACATCTTTAATCTTTTTGTTTCGACAAAAAGGGGGAGAAGGGAAGTAAAATGGAACTTAACCTAAACAAATAAAACGTTAAGTCCTAGTTATATTTAGCTAGTTTACTTCCAGTCAATTTTATGTTTTGTCATCAACCAAAAGGGGGAGATTGTTAATACAAATAAACCGGTAAAAATGTTTATTTCAATTTCACGATCTTGCTTTATTTTGTTAATGAAAACTCATAAAACCACTTTAAATTAAACTACCTAAATCATACAAAATAATTTTTATACAATGTATAATTTTTTTAGTAGCTTAGAATTATTTACACTACTTGTAAGTAAATTTTTTAATGCTTTTCACATCATTGATGACATCACCAGCATAGCATATCTTAAGGTAATCTTCCAAGATTAGATATGATCTTTCAAGATTTGGCTATCTAAAAATCGGATCTTGTGTCAGGAAGCTGGTTCCATTAAAAATACACAGCCGGTTCCATTTAGGTAAGAGAACCGGGCTATAGTAAACACCAGTTCCTTTGTGGTACACTAGCCGGTTCCATTCTGCAACAGAACTGGCAGAACCGAGCTACTATACAATTTAGGCCTATAAATACCAAGCCAATTCTCATGTTTTTTCACCCATTCTTTACATTCTAATCTTTCTAATCTATTGATCATTCTCTCCTTTTAAATTCTTGTTTAGTTTCTTTTAGCATTTGTAGGTAATTATCTTCATGGAAGAAATTGCCAAACACCCCTTTGAGAGGATGAAGTGTGACAACCATGACTTGAGCAGGTTAGTCAAACCGTAAGTGTTGACTTATGTGTCTGTTGCAAAGTATGGTTTATGTGATTCTATGTATTTATATGTGTTTTTATGTGTTTATGAGGTATTGGTAATTAATCTATTGAGTGTGATCATCTCAATGAGATTAGAATGATGGGGAAATGTGTTGAGTTCATTTTGTTCATTTTTTAATGACAAAGAAATGATTGTTGATAATTGAGCGTTTGCAAGTTAATTGTGTAAGTAAATAAATACGTATATGTATTATGTGTTAGTTATCTAAGATAGGTTTAGCATTTAAGTGTTAAATTAAGAAAATGGAAAATTTCTATTTTTAGAAAGTTAGGTTGGAAATGAATAGTTATTTTTAGAAAAGTAGTAAACTGCGTTTAAACAAAAAGGTATAGTCAAATAAGTAAATATTTTTACAAAAACTTAAGGTTTTAATTGTAAATATAAAATAAATAATAATAATAAAAAAATATATTGGTATTTTCGGCTGAGTAAAAAGAAAAAGGAAAAAGAAAAAAAAGTTAAAATACTAATCCTAATCTAATAACTAATTAGAGTTAGTTTAGGATTCTACCTAGATGCTTATAAATACAAGATTAAAATCCCTAACTCTCCCCATACTTGAGTTCGACCGGCCTTAAGGAGAGGGAAGAGAGAAACGAAATTTTTCTTGGTTAAATCTTAAGGTACGAATTCGATTTGTTAATTCTAGTTCGTTTTTTTTTCTAGTAACTTAGTTATGATGGATTAAGGTTTAAATTTAGTTTTATAAATTAGGGTATTTAATTTCCAGAAAGTTTATGATATATTAATGTTAGTTTAAACACTTGATTAATTAGATTAGCGATATGATCATGCGTTAGGGCTTAGATCACTCGAATTAGATGCGTAATTCACTGCAGAAAGTTAGGCAGTTTTGTAACGAGCATAACTCGGTCATAAAAGATCAAATAAATAATTTACAACATACTGGAGATAACCTCAGAGAGTCTACTTTCTATAAAAGTTGGCCTCATAAGTTTTTATGGTCGGGAAGTGGGTCAAATGGTCATTACAAAATCAGTGTGTAAAACAGTGACGAATTTCAGTTTTGATTTTGATTTTTCTAAAAATACTTAGACACTGAGTTAGAGGCTCTAAGTCACGTGGAAGTTAGTTCATATATTGTGTGTGACCTCTGAATTTTGGCTAAGGTCATAGTGGGGTCTAAGTTGGGTAATTAATGCCATACTTTTAGAAGGTCAGATTCTGGACGAATTTTAAACACTTTGGATTAATGAATTTCTAAGGGGTATTTATAAAAGGGTAGTGACTTTGGGAGAGCTATGAGAGGTTCATAGGACATATATGTAGCATGGTGAATTTTGGTTTGAATTATGGGAGTGTTTAAGTAGTGCGTTTAGGGCACGCAAGTGAGAGTAAAATTCTGCTTAAAACCAGAAAGTTTAAAGAGTAGCATTTAAGTATAAATGAAATATGTAAGAATGGGTAAAGGTTTTAAATGATTATAGGACTATGATAGATAGCCTAGGTATCCATCATAGTTGAAGTTACATCATATTGGGTTGAATGCCTAATTGATGGTAGCTAATAATGTGTTTAATTGTTTAGATTGTTCGTGAGATTTTGTGAAGTTTTGATTGGATCTTTTTGGAAGCTAAGCTTCAGGTGAGTTTCATAGCCCCTTTTTCTTGTGTTTTATTGGGGTGAAAATGATGTTATGTGTTAAACTGTTTTAATTGCTGTGATTATTTGCTACGTGTTATTGCTTCGTGAATAGTTCGGTTGGGAGTGGTCTTTACTACTCAACTCAAACCAACTGAAGGGTTGAAATAATACCTACTGATTTGTGTGATATGCTCCATGGCTTAGTGATCAATTGGAGTAGTTTGTGATGTGATTAGTTCGGTTGGGAGTGGTCTTTACTACTCAACTCAAACCAACTGAAGGGTTGAAATAATACTCAATGATGTGTGGGTCCATACCTAAGTATAAGTTCCAGCTGATAGACTTTTAGGTGCGTAAGTGACATATGGATCGGGGATAACGTTCCTACCTAATTGTTGATATGGGATCGGGGGTAACGTTCCTACCCAGTTGTTGAAATGGATCGGGGGTAACGTTCCTACCCAGTTGTTGAAATGGATCGGGTAGCATAAGTGTCCTATATTGTTTTGATAATCGCAGTAATTGGTTTTGAAAAAGTTATAATGTGAGTCTTAAACCTATGACTCTCACCAACCTTTGTGTTGACGTTTTAAGCATCATTTTCAGGTGAGCATGATGGAAATAAGATTGAAAGAAGTGACTAGTAAGAGACCATAGGATGTCATGAAGATTTTTATTTCTTGTCTTGAATTTTTGCGTTGATTGAATTTAGATAATTATTGCATGTCTTTCTATTGGCGAGAACTTTCGTTTCATCGATAAAGATGCCTTTTGGATTTTTGGTTAGGTTTTGGGTATTGTTATGACACTATATGTCTTTTCTTTACTTTAGCTTTCGTTTTAGTATTCTCTATAGAGACACCGTGTGTTGTTATGATATCCATTCTTGTTTACGCCTCGCGTTTCCGCCTTGGCAGGGTGTGACAGATTGGTATCAGAGCTGATGGTTATAGAGAACTAGGTGGTTGAGCCTAGACTATAGCTTAAAGGTCCCTTATATAGATGCATTTAGGGCTTATGTGTAAGTATATACTAATTATGCTTATTTTCCCAAAGTTTTATAAAGTATATTATACTATATACTATATATATATTAGTTGAAGTTTTCTTTGATATTTTAAGATCTGTGTCCTGATATAGTATATGTTATGTGATCTATTATAGTATGTCTCCTCCTATTCGTAGAAAATATCGTGCTTCAGTGGCTTTTGCAACTGGGTGTAAGAGGATTAACAAAATCAGACGGGGTAACCGCAAGATTCGAGTCCCCATTGCTATGTGGCCTTGTAAAGTTGAAGAAAAGATGACGTTGAAAGAGGTTGAGGGAAAAACAATCCAGGAGTTTGAAACGAAGATAATTGCCAAGGATGGCACTATCACCCGAGTTCCGGGAACATTTCAAGGGTACGAAACGTCAGAAGAAGAGTCAGTGGAACGACCAAGGGAACGCGACTTGTACGAATTTGTGAATCATCCACAACTTCAGCAAAGGAGTCACAGGAATGAGTTTGCACCACATTGGCTACCCCAGTCAAGTAGTAACCTGAATGGATGGTTAGTAGAGGACGAGGATGAAGTTGAAAGGAATGAAGTGGATTCAGACCTTGAGTCTACTACAAGTAGCAAGCCTGTGTGGGAGAAGACCACTAAAGCTGATCGTGATTGTGCGTCTTATCACTGTCCATGGTGTTCCAAGTAGTTGTTATGTTTTAGCTTGTTTTGTTTTCTTTCGACGTTCGGAGCCATATTAGGGATGTTATTTTCGATGTTGGATTTTAAGTATTATTAATAAAAGTAATTACTAGGATTATTCTTTGTGTTATGTGTTGGGTTTATTTGTTTCTAGGTGCTATGTGGTGTATTTAATTGTATGAAGTGTCTTCATAGGAGGGAGTAGAACTGTGAAATGGGGCATCTATAATTATGGTGGCCAACATAATTATACATGCGCCACGACACAGGTGGACTTGCAAGTATGATTACATGGAATATTGTGATGTGTAGTATGAATGCATGTGGTTATTGATTATATGATGAGATTATGATCCGTATTATATCGTCTAATGAATATAATTTTTTATATCCTATAGAAAATGGCTCCAAACCGACGAAGTGGTCCTAGCAGTAGCAACAACAATGAAAATCCCGACGTTGCCACTATCATCGCACAGCAACTACAAGCCATCGTCACTCAAGTAGCTAACAATGTGAATAATGCTAATAATGGTAATAACGGTGGTGGAAATGGAAATGATGGGAACAAAGGATGCTCTTTTAAGGCATTCCAATGCTGCAATCCCAAGGAGTACGATGGGAAAGGTGGTGCAATAGCGCTTACTCGTTGGATCGAGAAAATGGAAAATGTAATTGATAACAGTGGGTGTGCTGAGAACCGAAAAGTGAGATATGCTACCAGCTCACTAGTAAATAAGGCCTTGACTGGGTGGAACACCCAATGTCAAGCGAGAGGGCATGTGTAATTGATTTTGGTGGTAGCTGGGATGTTCATCTACCATTGGCTGAGTTTTCTTACAATAATAGCTATCATTCGAGTATAAAATGTGCTCTGTTTGAAGCCTTGTACGGAAGAAAGTGTAGTCGCCTGTTTTATGGGCTGAAATTAGAGAAAGTAGTTTGATTGGACCTGAATTAATCCAAGAAACGACTGATAAAGTCGTGTTGATAAAGGAAAAGCTCAAAGCAGCAAGAGATCGTCAGAAGAGCCATGCTGACAATAGACGCAAACCATTGGAATTCGAAGTAGGATATCGAGTGATGTTGAAAGTATCACCTTGGAAAGGTGTAATACGTTTTGGGAAAAAGGGAAAGTTAGCACCAAGATACATAGGACCATTTGAGATTCTTGAAAGGATCGGTCTTGTGGCTTATCGATTGAGATTGCCGGAGGAATTAAGTGGGGTACATGATACATTTCACGTGTCAAACTTGAAGAAATATTTGGCAGATGCTAGTTTACATGTGCCATTAGATGAAATAAAGGTTGATAAAACTCTTCGTTTTGTTGAGGAACCCGTAGAGATAATGGATCATGAAGTTAAGAGTTTAAAGCGTAGTAAGATAGCGTTAGTAAAGGATTGTTGGAATTCCAAGCGTGGCCCTGAGTTTACTTAGGAACGCGAGGATTATATGAAGTCCAAGTATCCTCAGTTGTTTGCTGATCGTGCTGATACGTTGGCTAGTTAAATCTCAAGACGAGATTTCCTCTAAGGAGGGGATAATGTGACAACCATGACTTGAGCAGGTTAGTCAAACCGTTAGTGTTGACTTATGTGTCTGTCGCAAAGTATGGTTTATGTGAATCTATGTGTTTATATATGTTTTTATGTGTTTATGAACTATTGGTAATCAATCTATTGAGTGTGATCATCTCAATGAGATTAGAATGATGGGGAAATTTGTTGAGTTCATTTCGTTCATTTTTAATGACAAAGAAATGATTGTTGATAATTGAGCGTTTGCAAGTTAATTGTGTAAGTAAATATATACGTATACGTATTTTGTGTTAGTTATCTAAGATAGGTTTAGCGTTTAAGTGTTAGATTAAGAAAATGTAAAATTTCTATTTTTAGAAAGTTAGGTTCGAAATGAATAGTTATTTTTAGAAAGGTAGTAAACTGCGTTTATGCAAAAAGGTATAGTCAAATTAATTAAGGTTTTTATAAAAACTTAAGGTTTTAATTGTAAATATAAAATAAAAAAAATAAAAAATATATATATATAAAAAAGAGATAAAGGCCATTCGGCCGGTTTTGAGATAAAAAAAGAAAAAGAAAAATAATTAGAATCCTAGTTTATATCTAAGACCTAATTAGATTTAGTTTAAAACACAACTAGGGTGCCTATATATACTAAACCTAGAATCCCTAATCCCCCTCACCCTAGTCGACCGGCCAAAGAAGGAGAAGGCAAGAAACAAATTTTTTTTTGGTTTAATCTTAAGGTACGAATTCGATTTGTTAATTCTAGTTCGTTTATTTTTCTAGTAACTTAGTTATGATGGATTAAGGTTTAAATTTAGTTTTATAAATTAGGGTATTTAATTTCCAGAAAGTTTATGATATATTAATGTTAGTTTAATCATTTGATTAATTAGATTAGCGATATGATCATGCGTTAGGGCTTAGATCACTCGAATTAGGTGTTTAATTCACTGCAGAAAGTTAGGCAGTTTTGTAACGAGCATAACTCGGTCATAAAAGATCAAATAAATAATTTACAACATACTGGAGATAACCTCAGAGAGTCTACTTTCTAGAAACGTTGGCCTCATAAGTGTTTATGGTCGGGAAGTGGGTCAAATTGTCATTACAAAATCAGTGTGTAAAACAGTGACGAATTTCAGTTTTGGTTTCTATTTTTCTAAAAATACTTAGACACTGAGTATTGGAGTCTCAAATATACTAGAGATAACCTCAGAGAGTCTACTTTCTATAAAAGTCGGACTCATAAGTTTTTATGGTCGGGAAGTGGGTCAAATGGTCATTACAAAATCAGTATGTAAAACAGTGACGAAAATCAGTATTTAAACACTTTGGATTAATGAATTTCTAAGGGGTATTTATAAAAGGGTAGTGACTTTGGGAGAGCTATGAGAGGTTCATAGGACATATATGTAGCATGATGAATTTTGGTTTGAATTATGGGAGTGTTTAAGTAGTGCGTTTAGGGCGCGCAAGTAAGAGTAAAATTCTGCTTAAAACCAGAAAGTTTAAGGAGTAGCATTTAAGTATAAATGAAATATGTAAGAATGGGTAAAGGTTTTAAATGATTATAGGACTATGATAGATAGCCTAGGTATCCATCATAGTTGAGGTTACATCATATTGGGTTGAATGCCTAATTGATGGTAGCTAATAATGTGTTTAATTGTTTAGATTGTTCGTGAAATTTTGTGAAGTTTTGTTGGATCTTTTTGGAAGCTAAGCATCAGGTGAGTTTCATAGCCCCTTTTTCTTGTGTTTTATTGGGGTGAAAATGATGCTATGTGTTAAACTGTTTTAGTTGCTGTGATTATTTGCTACGTGTTATTGCTTCGTGAATAGTTCGGTTGGGAGTGGTCTTTACTACTCAACTCAAACCAACTGAAGGGTTGAAATAATACCTACTGAATTGTGTGGAAAGGCTCCATGGCTTAGTGATCAATTGGAGTAGTTTGTGATGTGATTAGTTCGGTTGGGAGTGGTCTTTACTACTCAATCAAATCCAACTGAAGGGTTGAAATAATACTCAATGATGTGTTGGTCCAGGCCTAAGTATAAGTTCCAGCTGGTAGACTTTTAGGTGCGTAAGTGACATATGGATCGGGGGTAACGTTCCTACCTAGTATGTGGATTGCATGTTAGCATAAGTTCATAATTTGCATAAGTGTCCTATATTGTTTTGATAATCGCAGTAATTGGTTTTGAAAAGTTTATAATGTGAGTCTTAAACCTATGACTCTCACCAACCGTTGTGTTGACGTTTTAAGCATCATTTTTAGGTGAGCATGATGGAAATAAGATTGAAAGAAGTGGCTAGTAAGAGACCATAGGATGTCATGAAGATTTCTATTTCTTGTCTTGAATTTTTGCATTGATTGAATTTGAATGATTGTTGCATGTCTTTCTATTGGCGAGAACTTTCGTTTCATCAATAAAGACGCCTTTTGTATTTTTGGTTAGGTTTTGGGTATTGTTATGATACTATGTGTCTTTGCTTTACTTTAGCTTTCATTTTAGTATTCTCTATAGAGACACCGTGTGTTGTGATGATATCCATTCCTGTTTACGCCTCGCGTTTCCTCCTTGGCGGGGTGTGACATTTTTTATAGCTTTTGTTTTTGCTAATATCATATCCTACCACTTTTTTGCTTAAGACTTTGATGTGTGGTTTGATTGGCGTCCCCCAATCGCCTATGCACACTCTTGCAATTCGTAAGAGAGGTTAGAAATGTTATCATGTGCTGTCAATATGTTGATATATTTGAATGGAGTTGGTTCTTATACTTAATTTGTTATGACAGATGATGCGAAAGAAGATGGTTAAGTGTGCCAAAGATTTGATTACAAAGATTAATCAATGCACATTCAAAGTCAATGTATCATAAGTGGTGATTAATGAACAACTTAGTGTAAATTTTTGTATAGAATTTGAGTTCAATAAGTCGACAATCCTAATTAATAATTATAAAACGGTAAACTATTAAAACCCCCTTTTCTAGTTTCCATAATTGTATCAAGAACAAGGTCACCCAAGATCTTTAATGTATATTGTACATTAAAGCTTGAATCGATTTATGGATTCGGATAAATATCTAGAAGGGCAATCTATGCAAAGACCACCTCTTTTTGAATGTGATCATTTTATATATTGAAAAAATAGATTTGAAACTTATGTGAAAGCAAAAGATTTAGATCTTTAGCATATTATCTTGAATGGTGATTTTCTATCGGTTGCTAGAAACAAAGAAACCCAAATTTTAGAAATGGTTCCTTTTTAACAACAAGATATATCTTAAACAGAAACTTGCTAAAAATAATGAACAAAATGGTTCTTAGAATCGTTATACCTAAAAAGAATACAAAAGATTTTTTTTTGTAAAACCTAAAGATATTTAGCAATCATTGTTTATCACACATCAAGGTAATAGCCAAGTAAAGAATAATAAATTTGATATTCTTGTTCAATAATATGAACAATTTACTATCCTTGAAGAATAATCTATTGATAGCAGTTTTGCTAGATTTAACACTATTATTACTAGGCTTAAAGCTCTTGATGAAGTTTTCTCTCGCAAGAACTATGTTAGAAAGTTTCTTAGGGCTCTACATCCTTAAATAATAGCAAGTTACGCGATTGAAGAATCGAATGACTGTTAATCACTAACTCTAGACGCTTATCGCAATCCTAAAAAGTACATAAAGTAGTCATGGAAACGGATTCCAAAATATAGAGAAAAAAGGAAAGAGTATGTATATTCCTTGAAAGATAAGAAATAGTCTAGTGAGATAAACTTTACATCCGTAAGAAGCGATACGAAGAATAATGCCTATTGCCGTGAAGAACTTTAAAAAGTTCTTTAGAAAGAAAGGTAAATTTGTTAGGCAACCAAGAGAAGAAAAGAAGTCAGTCCGACAAAGAGAAAAGAAGAAAGGAAAGAGTGATCGGAAATGTTTTAGATGCAGTGATCCAAATCATCTCATTCGGCGAGTGTCCAAACCATCTCGCAACAAAGATCAAAAGGCCTTTATTGGATGTTCTTGAGCGATACAAAAGATACGCAGAAAGACAAAACGCAATATGAAACTTGGCCTCATGGCTCAATCGCGAATGAGGTAACTCGTTAACTCTTCTTATCATAAGTGATGACGCATCTTCTCTTGATAATGAAAAGTAATCAAATAGAATACGAGTAGCTTTGTGAAATTTGCTAAAAAATACATTAACACGAATAAAATTTTGGAAACTAAAAGAGATCTTTTAAAAAGAAAATTTAGAATTAAACGAAAATAAAGAAACTTAAGATAGTAAATAAATGAATTGTGTGTAAATTCATGTGAGAACTTAAATTAGAAAAACGCCAAACTTAAATAAACCCTGTTAAATTATTAAATAGAATAAAAGCTTTAATTCACTTAGAAATTAAAATAAAATCAAAAGTCCCCTATTGTAAAAATAGTCTAGGATTTATGATAGTAAAGTTCAACAAAAGCGGAACTAAAAACATGAGTTTTGTTTGGATCTTCTGCTGAAAAGGTGACAGACTATCCACCAAAAGTGCACAAGATAACGCAAAAACAAAAAAATAAAAACGGGACATCACCTTACATAGATCCGCCGTAGTGTCCGGCACCGTATGCAAAACAGGGACAGAACACGTTTTAGTCCATATATGTCTTCTAATCAGATTTTATTACTAGGAAGAAACTAATACATAATAAGCTTTTTATGAGTCAAAAAACCATCATTTAAAACCATGCACTTAAAAGTGTATATGTTAGTCAAAACCGAGTCTAGATCGAAAACAACCTTCACTCTAGAAAAACATCTCTTCTCAATCAACCAAGATATAATCACACCTTAATCTAGGAGAAACTATAGACAACCAATTCATCAACCCTATGAATTGGAACAACCAACGAAATCAAGGTTTTGTACATATGGGAAATTGTATCCCATTTTAATATCCTAATCAATTGCAACAAATGCAAGGGATGTACAACACTAACATTTTCAGACCCATGAGATATTGGGGACCAAACGCTTGAATTTGTTTTTGTTGATAATAGTAAGCGTGAAACATGCTTGAAACTGATGATGGATCAAAGATAGTGGTTGCTTCCAAACATACCGGTAACAAGAGTTTATTCTCTACCTATAAACAGAATCGATGGAGTAATGCTGTTTTGGAATAACCTAAAAGGAAAGATCATAGGCAAAGTTCAAATCACCTCTAATTACTCTCTTACTTAAATCTTATGTAGAACGGTGACGAACTTAAGCTTTTACTTACTTATTGTCGTTAAATTTATGAAAATAATGTCCACTCATATTCATGAAGAAGGTAGTAAAAAATTAAAGATGGTAAAATCATAGGAACGAGATTAGGAAAAATGTTTATAACGTAACTGAAGTTAGAAATAAGTCTCAAGACAACTTATGTCCTCCCACGGTATGGATAATTCTAGCTTATGGCAAAAGACTTGGTCATGCAAATATGCGTTAAATTACAATCGGTGAACTAAAGAATTAGTTAGAAACTTACCAAAGCTAAAAGATGATACACAATTTGTATGCTTGTAAAATAGGAAGCCAAGCTCATCAAGTCTAAAGCTAAAAATATATTTTCAATAAAAAAATTGTTTAGAATTATTACATAATGGACATATTTGGTCCATCAGAAATAAAGCTATGAAGTAAATTTATACACCTTAGTAGTTTTTTTTTTTAGTAGAGATTATATCAAGTATACATTGCCTAGATATCTAAAGACTAAAAAGAATCTTTTTGGATAAATTTACAAATATTAAGTAGAAAATTCAAAACCAACTAGTACGTTCAATAAGTAGCTATAGAACATCAAGAGTCAGGAATCTGATAATGAAGACAATTTGAAAGCTTATTATGATGCACAAGCCATTACTCATAACTTCACGGCACCAAGTACGTTATCCTCAATCATATGGGTAGTAGAAAGAAAAGAGGACCTTAAACAAGAGATCTGTCTAGACTATTGCTAATGAACAATCCATTCCACAAAAGTTTTGTGTAATGTCGTTGATACTCAACTTTTATAGCTATATAACAAAAAAAAAAAAAAAAAAAAAAAAAAAAAAAAAAAAAAAAAAAAAAAAAAAAAAATATGAATTCGAACCAATACTAGGAAAAACCTCTTAAAATATTTAGAGGTAGAAACCTTCCTTTAGAATATTTTAAAGAATTTCGAAAGAAAAAAGTGCTTCATTTGAAGATATAAAGCCTATCTAACCAGTTTGACCCATATCATACGAAGGTGTTTTTCTAGTATCTCAAAATAGTAAACTTATTTTATAAATAAACATACAATGAATAGTCAAAGAATCACTCAACTGACTTTCACGATGAAATCATCCTCCTGCTAAATTATCACCAATGGTTGTGATTTGTTGGTAAAATAACCATTAAAAAGAATAACCAAAATAATAAATAATAATAATGAAAAGATGATCATGAAATTTGACGAAATCATTAACAATTAAAGATACAAAAATCATCCACTAGACAAGCATAGAAATCTCAAACAAAGAACCTAAGAGCTTCAAGCCTAATCATAGTAATTTCTTTTGTTTTATATCTACAATAGAACCCAAAAATGTTAATAAAGCATTAACATATGAAATTGGTTATATTATGTTAAAAACAAATTAATTTTCCGCTAATGATTTTGGGAATTTGTCCCTTACCGTAAGTTATCCTCGTAGAAACACAATAGGTATCTAGAAAAAATTAATTAATAATGGTATAGGATCTTAAATAAACGAGATTAGTAGCACAGGATATAAAACCAAACAAAAAGTTATATATTATGAATGAAACCTTATGCTCTGTACCGCTAGATAGAGTCGATTAGAATACTTCTTGCTATAGCTTGTGCTAAATGAAAAAAAAAATTCAAATTATTCAAATGAGTAAAAAGTGTTTTTTCTAAAGTTTTATAAACGAAGAGGTTTACGTTGCTCAACCTCCAGGGTTCATTGATTTTCAAAAACCAAACTATGTTTATAAACTTAAAAAGGCTTTGTATGGTCTTAAAAGCTCCCAAAGCTTCGTATATATTACTAAAATCTTTTTGATAAAACACGATTTCAAGGTAATGTTTAATACACTTTTTACTAAGAAATCAAAATCACATCTTATCATTGTTTAAATATATGTCGACGACATTATATTTGGTTCTACGAGTCAACACTTGTGTAATGATATTTTGCAAAAAACAATGCTCGCGAGTTAGATAAGTATGATGGGGAGGATAAAACTCTTCTTGGTTCATTCAAATAACAATGGAAGAACAAATATTTTAATCAATCCAAGTACATCAAGGAGATGTTTAAGAAGTTGGTTGGAGATTCCCAAACTAACCAAGACGCCATGTCAATAATCAAGCTCACTAAAGATGAAGCCGCTCGTGGATAGCTCTAAAGATCGAGAAAGATTGGTATTTTACTTATTTTTAACTGCAAAGGCCCTGACATTATGTTAGTTTTGCTTAATGCTCAGAGTTCAATCGATTTTCTAAAATCTACATGTATGGTCAATATATGAAAATTACAAAATCGATTGAAAAAGACAAAAATGACAATCATCGAATTGCAGCTCACACTTGTTATGATGTTTTGTAGTCCTAAATGTTTCATAAAGGTGTATTAAGTAATGGTCAAACTATACTAAAAGATAACACAACGCCTAGTAATCGACTACGTTGAAATTACATACCAGAAATTCAAAGACAATTACACGTTCAACTCAAAACTTGGACGTCGACTCTGAAAATTGAGATCACATAACTCCTAAGTAGAAGTATAAACACACTCCAACTGCTAAAACAAACACAACACCATACTCAATTCGCTCAAAATCAAATATGTTTGTAATTATAGGAGACCTTGCAGACCACTTGACCACCAATGGAATCCGTGCTTATCTAGTAGATCCATGAGTCTCAGATCGCGGGTAAAAAACAAATTTTAAAACAAATTGGGACCACAACTATTATTATACAAACACACCCACGAACTCAAACACTAAAACCCTCAAACAAACATAACATAAATCAGAAATTGGAGCAATTAATATACAAGATCATTAACAAATCATCAATCTATAACAACTATTGTAAGTGATTTCATCTTTGTGTCTAGAGTTTTGATTTTGTTTAAATTAAATAATTTGGGGATTTAAAAATTTCATACTATTTTCTCACAATTAGAACTAAGATATAGCAATGTATAACTATTATGACACTTAGAAAGCATAATTGAAGCGATTCGGCAAAAATCATTTTTCGCCAAAAACCTCAAGTTATGATTTTTGAAACTTCACTTCTAAGAACCTTTCAAAACAAGGGTTGTTTAACTACGTGTTAATACAACGCAAAAACATTTTTCTTCATGCATTAGGTCTCATGAATGTATATACAAGATGCTTAATTCATAATCATTTTTCGTTCCATTCATCTAGAGCAATATCAAACATAGGTTATGCATTAAGGTGTGCTTATTACTAGTATTATCACTATTTTTCTTTTATTTGAGTCAAGCAAACCGCACACCCACATCAAGTCGATATGAACACTCACTTAGAATTTATAATATACTTCTATTTTTTACTTATTGAGTCATTGTCATTTATCTATAGGTGAAATCACGACATAAATAAACTACCAACGAACTAAAGAGTATCTACCTAGAGTCCATCGTACTAGAAAAATGGATGAAGAACTTAGGGAGTCTTACCGCACCCTTGAAAAGCATCTCTTCCATAAAGGAAGAATTTTTACCCCATATTTTATTTTTGAGAACAATATGCTTCTATTCTTTCAAGTTGTAGGCCTCGAGCCTTTTATCACCCTTAACGAACCCATATGTCCTAGATTTGTAGATGAATTCTATCATAGTCTTAAAGTCAAAAGAGATGAGGAGCTACGTCCTTACATTGAGTTCAAGCTTGGTCAATTAACCTTTAAGCTAACCCCATCTCGACTATCTCAAATCCTTTAAACTCCACATGATCTAGAAACCTTTTACACAAGCAAATGGTCACTAAACTCTCTTGATGATCATCCCAATAGCAATTTCTTTAGCCCTAAACATGACCTCGTTAAAAAGAACATCACCACTCTTAAAACCACTCAAACTCAACTCCTAAGAAACTCCAAGAAACTATTCCTTGATGACATTCATCCTGATTTAAGAGGATGCGACTTTTCTTTAAGGAAAATTTCTTTTGCTCTCTTGACAAAAGAAACAAGGTAAATGCATGCATTGCATACATGCTTTACTACCCAACCATTGGAAGAAAGTTTAACTTCACTTTGATGATCATTTAGCAAATAAAGGAAGTCATAAACAAACGCAAAGGCCCTATGCCTTTTGTCATGCTTTTGACCCGTCTTTACAATCATATCCTTACCACAAATCCTTAAGGCATTGTCCTAATTGCTAGGTTCACACTTCATGAACATGTCATGGATCCTCTAGACATTTCAAGAAATCCTAGCAAAGAAAAAGGAAAGAAAATTGCCTCTCCCTTGGTCATTGATGTGTCGTTGTGTATGTGTTAATTATGTATCAAGTTTTACTATTTATTTTATGCCGACTATACCTAAAAACAACACTTTAATGGGCAGTGTACCCAGTTAGATGGAGTTTAGTGGTAAGTAGGTTGTCGATCACTAAGAGCAAGATCGTTAATATCTAATCTATCAGTATTTTAGTTATCTAAGTTAAACCTAAAATTAATGCAAAAAGGGGGTTTCAGCCTGAGAGACTGGCACGATTTTATGTATCTAACCTAAGGTTTTGATGACAAGTAAAGCAATAAACACACGCAAGAAGATAAACAAACGATAGAGGAACGATCAAGAACTAATGTAAGGAAAACATATCAACCATGAATAATCCGATAAAATGCTGGTTTGTTTATTAGTGCAATGATTGAATTATCTCGAAGGGCATATCATTCCTAGACTTAGGCAGTACTTCATCCAAAGACATAGACAAGCTAATTCTATCACAGTTAGACGCATCCGCATAAAAAAAGTATTAGTTGATTATAATCTATCTTAGGAGATTAATAATGGTGCTTTTACTAAACCCTAGCTCATTAAGACTTTACTCACTTACTGCTTAACGGATCTTTATATACTAGTAGTCTACTGTCTGAGTCCTTACCAATGGAATAAGAACGTACTCGTTGTAACACCCCCAAAATTCGTGTCGCAGCGGAATAGTGTGTCCTGGGGCGTTACTTCATAATACACAGCGCTAGATACAAGAGAACGACCTCTAAATGTGTCGTTTGTAAAACATTCTCGTTGATTTTCTGAAATCAAAATAATAGTTTTCCCATAATTGCATCACAATGAAAAGCTTGAAAGCAACACAACGAGTTTTGATCATTTGTAGAAACCCAAGTATGAAACCTTGTCAATTTAGACTCCAATGCATAACAGGAAATCCAAGCATTTAATTCACCTGAGAAAAACATGCTTAAAAAGGTCAACATAAAGTTGGTGAGTTCATAGGTTTCTGTAAATACAAACGTTAGTTTCAATAAATGTATCTGCCCACTGTATCATTACAGTATCCTATGAAAACGTTTAATGACTACTGTCTCCCTACAGTATCATAAAATAATTGTGTGACCATTTAAATCCTTAAACGTCCTTTCAAAATGTACGTATGATTTGTAGAAATCAATTAGCTGTAAAATATGCAAGACCATTTCTATCCCCAAATAGTCTCAAAATGTACGTATCAAAGTTGGATCACAAATATCCAAATTATGTATTGCCACCTTATTTAAGTGTGTATAAACCCATGATTACCATTACTCTAAGTTCATGACACCGAAACCTTAACCACAGTTCATGTTGTTACGCATTGTTACCATGTGGGTGCCTCTTCCCAAAGATATACTGGGTGCCTCTTCCCAAAGACCTACTGGGTGCCTCTTCCCAAAGAACGTACTCGTTGTAACACCCCCAAAATTCGTGTCGCAGCGGAATAGTGTGTCCTGGGGCGTTACTTCATAATACACAGCGCTAGATACAAGAGAACGACCTCTAAATGTGTCGTTTGTAAAACATTCTCGTTGATTTTCTAAAATCAAAATAATAGTTGTCCCATAATTGCATCACAATGAAAAGCTTGAAAGCAACACAACGAGTTTTGATCATTTGTAGAAACCCAAGTATGAAACCTTGTCAATTTAGACTCCAATGCACATCAGGAAATCCAAGCATTTAATTCACCTGAGAAAAACATGCTTAAAAGTGTCAACATTAAAGTTGGTGAGTTCATAGGTTTCTGTAAATATAAACGTTAGTTCCAATAAATGTATCTGCCCACTGTATCATTACAGTGTCATATAAAAACGTTTAGTGACTACTGTCTCCCTACAGTATCATAAAATAATTGTGTGACCATTTAAATCCTTAAACGTCCTTCCAAAATGTACGTATGATTTTTAGAAATCAATTAGCTGTAAAATATGCAAGACCATTTCTATCCCCAAATAGTCTCAAAATGTACGTATCAAAGTTGGATCACAAATATCCAAAGTATGTATTGCCACCTTATTCAAGTGTGTATAAACCCATGATTACCATTACTCTAAGTTCATGAACTGTGACGTAGACTTGTATGTATGCCACTTTATTCAAGGCACAGTAAGAGTGTACCCATCGTAGGTGTTCCCTCCAAGAACACCCGGGCGTTAATGAAAAAATAATGTGTACCCATCCTAGGTCCCCCTCAAAGGAATCACCCGGCATTAATGAAAATAATTTACCCATCATAGTGTCCCCTCTCAAGAACACCTGCCATTCTGAAAATATTCATGTTTATTAATTGTTGCCCTGAAGACTCAACCAATCTAGTTCCGACATTTTAAACGTTGTATTTGCCCAGTGATAGCTAATCACCACACCGAACGGGATTGTCAATCCCGAATAGATCTATTCATACATTCCATGCTCTACCCTCTAAGTGAATTTACAGTTCATATCAACCTAACTAAATCCGTAATCATAAAAGCATAGTATGCGTTTTCGTTCAAAAATTAAACCAAGTGTTGTATCTCCTCGCGAGATATATAAATGAGTATGTAAACCAAACAGGTAATCAACCACGTAAATGCATTTATAAACAAGCATGTTCTCACCCCAAAAATATATGTAAAACCAGTAAAACGAGGGCTATTACTCACTTTATGTTGAAGAACGAGTGATAGGTAGGCGATCTAATGCACATGATGATGAAGAACGATTGAACAATAGGCATCTAATATGTCCACAACACGAACGAAGACGAAGCGCTCGATCAAGAATCAACTAATCTTAACGCTAATCCACTATGCCTATATAATGTTTGGGTTTCCCAATGATGTGTTATGTCCAACGCACTTGAGAAAGATTTAGATTTAACGTTGTAATGTTTGGTGTTGGTTTAAATAAATAAATAAAAATATACCCCCAAACGTGTAATATATATTCTTATATATACATATGAAAAATAACCATTAAATATGAACTACAACCGGAGTTAGTTACAAATACAAACAATCTGAAGATTAATGGAAAGTATATAATATTTTGCAAGTATTATATAATAAGTGTGAGTAAAATAATTAAACCAATTGGTTTGACTTGTTTTCTGAAATCACTACTTTTCATTAAATAAAACTTCTTGTAAAACGTAAATCGTGAAGCTTTTTACAACCACCAATTAAGTTTAAACGATATTTATATAAAGCTTTTACAACAATTAATTTTTATCTTCTACTGACAATTACCAATATAAAATGAATACTATAAATTTATAATTCGTTCTAGACAGGTCGTTGTCTAAAACTGTTCGATCCTTTAAAAGTATTTTTCGTCGTTGTCGGTTTTTGATGTTACTATTTATGTTTTATATCTTTATTATATAATTATTTATTCCCTTTCATTTATAAACAAATACAGTTTTAGTGATCAAATTAGAGAAAACTACATAAAATTTCATCAACACCTCCAGTTTAATAAATTTTCCCATATTTAATCAAATCAAATTTTTCCCACTTTGTTCAAACACTCTGCTTGTTCCGATATATATGATATATAAACTAACAAATTAATAATTAATTGATATTTTATTTAACCAATTAAACCACCAAAAATATCTGTTTAGGGCGCTTAATATTTATAAAAGCCTTGTCATAATTGTAATTAATCAATTGCAATAAACACGAACCCTTTTTTTTGTTTCGCTAACCCCAAACACCCCATGTCGTGGTTATTTGTAACAACCAAACACCCCTTGATTAGCTTGGTAAACAGCCACAACCAAATTCCTCCTTGGGCGTGCCTACCCAATACCAAACACACCCCTAATATTATTCTTATCCAAACACACCCTTTTGTTTTTATTCTATACTCAAACCACCCTAATAAGATTTCCCTACAAACCAAACTGCACCTTTTGTGTAAACCCGTATCAAACCAACCCCTTGGACCCCAGAACACTCTGTGGCTGTGTAAACCCACAAACCAAAACGCCCTTATGTGGCTGGTTCAATACCAAACACCCCCCTTGGGTGGCTGTCACAAACCAAACGCATCCTTATTGGTTCATACCTAAACCATACACGCCCTATGTTGTTTTCTACCTCAACCAAACACACCCACAACCTCGATGCACCCCTTCCCCCCTTCCCCCCCAGCAATCAACCCGAACAAAACCACCCTATGTTGTTAACCCCCAAACCCCTACCACCCCGCTATTTTGACAGCCTTGACGACACCCCCCTCCCGGCCCTGTGCGCTTTCCAGACACCAGAACACAAACACCATTTTACTATAAACCCCAAACCCAAACCCCCTTATTTTTGGTGGGTGGTGATATAAACCAAACGCACCCCGCTGTGGTGGAAAACCACAGCCAAACGAACACACCTTAAGGCGGGTGACCACACCCCCCCCCCCCCTACGCACCCTTATGGTGGCTTCCGACCCAAGAACAAATCCACCCTTCGTGGGTATTTATAACATAAACATAGCCTCACCTTTGGTGTGCGTGGCTGTGAAGGTGGTGTGTGACCAGTTGGAGCTGTGGTGTGGAACGGTGCGCAGAGCGAGTGAGGGCGAGTGGGTATGGGGGTTGGATAGATTCCGTATGGGAGTGATTTCCTCTTAGGCGCGAAAATGCCCGACCGAAAAAGTTTTCCGCGGCGCGGCATGGTGGTTTGGCCAATCCAGGTGGTGGCCACGTGGCTGCCGGAAATGAGGGAAAGTGAAATTGTTGTGTGTGGTTTTAGATTATCAAATGGAAAAAGATATATAACTTTTTTATTTATATTAGAAAAGTTTAAGAATATGTAAAGTTACAAATAAATTGGAGTAAATGTGTAAACTTGTGTCATATACTTATTGATAAAATGTGTTCGGACTCCATTTGAGTGACTTAACTATAAAATCAAGCACAGAAACTTGCTCATTGTTTCCAAATCACATTTTTTTCCTGATAAAAAATTAAATTCGCTTGATATGTTTCATAAAATAATTTTATTAACATTTAATAAAATATCTGTTATTCATTATGTAACAGTATCGCCTCGTTCCGAAATAAAAAAGCTTTAAGCTCGAGGTAATCGCTTATCAACAACCTTTATTTAAAACATAACTAATTTAGTAATATTTTTATAAAATAAATACTGATAACTAAAAACATATCTAAATTATTTTTGTTTCGCTTTATGTTGATCCGTGAATTGTTTGCGTGCTGTTTTAGAGACCCTTTCAGCTCGTTTCCAGGTCTCCGGCAATAACTGAAAAGTTGTCAGGAATTTCGTATTACCATCAAATTGCTTTAGAGACCGAGCATGTGAAAACGAATTTAGTGTTTACGTTTTCTGATACACAGCGTACAGAATAACATATATTTATGTTTCGATTACGAGCCAAATAAGTTAAAAAACTTTCCCTAGAGAGATGTAATAAGAAATATGAATTATTAATTAAAATATTTTCGAAAATTCCGATATTAACAGTACCTACCCTAAAAGAAATCTCGTCCCGAGATTAAATTCTGTGTATCCGCTTATGTGCCTAAGAAAAGAACTTAAGGTTCACTAAACCAGTTAACCCAGATTCTATAACTTTATCAGCAATATCTGGTGTTCTGACACCTCTTAAAATACATAAATTCGGCTACGTAGGACCAGGATCACCAAATCCAATAGAATAGGAGCTTATGAAAAATATCGTTCAAGGTTTCTAATTGGTATAACTTGTTTTATAAGAATGCCTCTTAATAGTGAACACAAACCCAAAAGAGAATGGTGTCGTCGCGCGTATGTCTATTAAAAAGTATAAATGTCCTTAAAGGCAATCTGTTCTGCTATTTTGTAATGTTCGATCTTATAACAATGCGGCTCTCAAAGCTGTAAGGATCCACTTACTTGGGCAGATCCAGAAATATACCATGACTTAAATTGTTGTACCATTGGTTTGTCACTGTATAATTCCACTGAATACATTCCTACTGGTGGCTTAACTCGATTACGGTGGGAGTTGCATACCGATTGGATAAATTGTACAGCTGGAACCGCTCCGATACCAAACAACAGAAAACCATAACGATAATCACTATAACAAATGGTGATGAGGCAAGTGGTGAGGACCCATCCGAAAACAATATCCCCAAATAAATTTCAACAAATGGGAGGAGCTCGCGGGAAGTTATTATGATAAGTGACGAAATATCGTACTCAGTCTGTTAACTCCACAGACAGTTCATGATTGCAAGATTTAAATGGAAAATAAAACTTAAAATAAATAAGGTCGTCAACGAGCCATAATGAAATTTCTGCGGTGTGCAAGACACTATTTTCTTCCAAACCTCTTTAAAACAATTCCGGTGATTATCAGTTCAATGTCATACTCGTCTCATATCGGATACCATCAAGCCACTACATTTAAATTCATTACTTTACATAAAGCAGTGTCCTATTTTATGTAAGTAAGAATACATAAATTTATGGATCGGGGATTTAAAATTTATTATTTAAACGAAAAGAGCGTCCCAATCCTTTCAAATAATTAGATTATAAATCATCCTACTATAATTTCCCGATGCAATAAACCGTTACTCACGATAACTCAGGTGATGGATAACATGACGATGCATGTGCTCGAATGAGTATGGGACGAGTGTTCCAAACTCGTCTTCGGAGACAGGGAGTAAAACTATCAGGGAACTCACATAGAGTTCAAGATCGTTAATGAGTACTCGGTTCGAGTAAATAAGGTAAATGTCTCTATGAACGATCAACAAAGCGAATACATATCAATCCTCCCTAGACAATCCCCCCCATACAAGACTTGTAATACTTTAGATTCATACATAATCCATGCAAACAGAACTGTACGGTCTTTGTTAACTATATCAATAATTCATATCAATCCTATATTACAAGTCCCGCCCATACAAGACTTGTAATACATAGATTCATACATAATTCCATGTAAACAAAAATTATGACGGTCTCCGTGTAATACGATATTGTATAAAGCTATGAAGAAAAATAACCCTTAGTGACCATTGATTAACTTACAAGTCTGAAACGAAATGAACCTGTGCCAACTCACAATGTCTAAGAAGTAAAATGAGACCATTGTATAACTCACAATGTCTGAGGTATATTTAAACCATTGTTTAACATACAATGTCTGAGGTATAATTGAGACCATATGTTGACCTTACAATTGTCTGAGGTATAATAGAAGTACCATCGTTAACTTACAATGTCTGAGTATAGTTGAGACCATGTGCAAACTCACAATGACTCAAGAAAATGCTTCTGGTATTATAGAAAATAACTCTATAAAATAAACGTGCGATAAAACCAAAAAAATTAAGCATATATATTACATATAATGTGTCAGTAAGCACTTAATGCAGCACGATAATATAAGCACATAAGCAATAGCGTGTATGCACTTAAAAATGTTTTAGATGATCAATGTTTTCGTGAAAACGACTATGAACCTAGGTAAAATATGCAACCTAGTTCTCATAGCCATGCTCTGATACCAATCTGAAACACCCCCAAACATTCTTGTCGCAGCGGAATAGTGTTCCTGGCTTACTTTACATAATACACATGCGCTAGATACAAAGAACGACCTCTAAATGTATCGTTTTGTAAAACATTCCTCGGATTTTCTAAAATCAAAATAAAAGTCTCCATAAATCATGACAAAGAAAAGCCTAAAGCAACACAATTACCACAACGAGTTTTGATCATTTTGTAGAGAACCCAAGTATAAAACCTAGACAATTTAGAGCTCCATGCCCAACAGGAAATCCAAGCATTACTTCACCTGAAAAAAACATGCTTATAAAATGTCAACATTAAATTGGTGATTCATAGGTTCTGTACAATATAAAACGTTAGTTCCAATAACTTATCTGCCTACTGTATCAACTCAATGTCATAGTAGAAAAACTTTAGTGACTACTGCTCCTACATATCATAAAAATTGTGTACCCATTTAAATCCTTAAACTCCTTTTACCAAATGTACATATATTTTAAATCAATTAGCTGTAAAATATCAAGACCATTTCTATCCCAAATAGTCTCAAAATACATATCAAAGTTGGATGCACATATATCCACAGTATATTGCCACCTAATCATAAGTGTATAAACCCATGATTACCATTACACTAAGTTCATGAAACTGTGACGTAGGACTTGTAGTATGCACTTTATTCAAGGCACATAAGATGTACCCCTCGTTAGGATGTTTCCTCCAAGAAACACCAGACGTTAATGAAAATAATGTGTTACCCATCATAGGTGTCCCATTCCAAGAACACCTGGGCTATGAAATAAAGTGTACCCATCAAGGTGTCCCCTACCAGAACACCTGGGCATTTTTGAAAATATTCATGTGTAGGTATTTGTTCCCCCCCCCCCTGAAACTCAACCAACGTCGTGTTCCCGACATTTATAAACTTCTTTGCCCTGAATAGCTAATCACCCGAACAGGATGTGTCAATCCCGAATAGATCTATTTATTCATAACATTCGCGCTCAATCTCCAAGTATTTACAGTTCAATGACAACCTAAGCTAATCTGTAACATAAAGCATAAAATGTTAAACGTTCAAAAATTAAACCAAGTATTGTATCTCCTCGCAGTTATATAATGAGTATGTAAACCAAACAGAATCAAACCACGAAATCATTTAAAACAAGCATTTCCACCCCAAAAATATATGTAAAACCAGTAAAACGTGGGCTATGAACTGCACCAGATTTGAAGAACGATTGATAGGTAGGCATCTAATTCACATTGATGATGAAGAACGATTGACAAATAGGCATCTAATATGCACAACACGAACGGAAGACGAAGCGGCTCGATCAAGAAGTTGCAACTAATCTTAACGGCTAAGTCTCACTAGCCTATGATAATGTGTTTGGGTTTCCCGATGGATTGTTATGTCAACGCGACGCGTTGATAAAGATTTAGATTTAACGTTGTAATGGTTTGGTGGTTGGTTAAATAAATAAATTGAAAATATACCCAAAGCGTGTAATATATATTCTGTATATATTACATATGAAAAATAACCATTATGTAACTCATACCGTGAGTTATGTAACAAATACAAACAATCTGAAGATTAATGGAAAGTATATAATATTTTGCAAGTATTATATAATAAGTGTGAGTAAAATAATTAAACCAATTGGTTTGACTTGTTTTCTGAAATCACTACTTAATTAAATAAAAAGTTCTTGTATAAACGTAATCGTACGTTTTAAGACCACCAATTAAGTTAAACGATATTTATAAAGCTTTTACAACAATTATTATGTTATCTTCTAGCTGACAATTACCAAATATAAAATAATACTCTAAAATTTTATATTTCGTTTCCTCGACAGGTCGTGTCTAAAACAGTTCGTCCCCTTGTAAAAGTATAGTTTTCGTTCGTTGTCGGGTTTTTGTATGGTTATATTTATATATATCTTTAATATATATAATTTATTCCCTTTATCAGTTTATAAAACAATAGCAGTTTTAGTGAATCATAATTATAGAAAACTACATAAATTTCATCATCACCTTCCCTGTTTAATAAATGTTTCCCATATTTATCAAATCAAATGTTTTTCCCACTTTTCAAACACTCTCTGTTCCAATATGATATATATATATATATATATATATATATAAATTTATAAATATATATAATATATATATATATATATATATAACTAAGCAAATTTATAATTATTATATTTTATTTAACCATTTTAAACCACCAATAGATATCCGGTTTTCTTATTATTTATAAAACCTTGTAATAATTGTAATTAATCAATTGCATAAACCAACGAACCCTTTTTTGTTGTTTCGGCTAACCCCAAACACCCCTTTTCGGGTTTTCTGTACAACCAAACACCCCTTATTGCTGTTAACAGCCAAACCAAATGCTCCTTGTGCGGTGACTGCCCAACCAAACACACCCCTAATATTGATTTCTTATGCCAAACACACCCTTTGTGGTTTTTCTGCTATACCAAACGCACCCTAATAGATTTCCACACAAACCAAACGCACCCTTTTTGTGTTAAACCCGTATCCAAACGCACCCCTTGGACCCCAAACAGCCCTTGTGGCTGTTAAACCCACAACCAAACGCCCTCGTGGGCTGTTTTTAATACCAAACACCCCCCTTGGGTGGCTGTCACAAACCAAACGCATCCTTATCGGTTCATACCTAAACCAAACACGCCCTATGTTGTTTTCTACCTCAACCAAACACACCCACAACCTCGACGCACCCCGGCTGTCCCCGGCTGTCCCCGCAGTCAACCCGAACAAACGCACCCTAGTGGTTGTTAACCCTCAACCCGACCACCCCGGCTGTTTGACAGCCTTGACGACACCCCCCCCCCCCTTGCGGCTTTCCTGTCACCGAACAACAAACACCCTTTTACTATAAACCCCAAACCCAAACCCCCTTATTTTTGGTGGGTGGTGATATGAACCAAACGCACCCCGCTGTGGTGGAAAACCACAGCCAAACGAACACACCCTAAGCGGCGACACCCCCCCCCCCCAACGCATCCTTTTGGTGGCTGCCACCCAAGAACAAACGCACCCTCGTGGGTATTTATAACAAACAGCCGCACCTTTGGTGGTGCGTGGCTGTGATGGTGGGGGTGTGACCGTGGTGGCGGCTGTGGTGGTGGTACGGGTGGCGACAACGCGAGTGAGGGCGAGTAGGTATGGGGGTTGGATAGATCTGGTAATGGGGAGTGATTTTGGTCTTGGCCGGAAATGCCCACCGGAAAAGTTTTCCGGCGGCGGCGGCATGGTGGTGGCCAAAATCCGGTGGTGGCCAGCGGTGGGCTGCCGGAAATGAGGGAGAGAGTGAAAGTGGTGGTGTGTGTGTGTTTTTAGATGTATCAAATGAAAAAGATATATAACTTTTTTATTTATATTAAAAAGTTATAAGAAATATGACAAGTTACAAATACTTTGAGGGTAAAATGTGTAACTTTTTCATATACTTTTTGATAAAAGTGGTTCGGGACTCATTTGAGTGACTTAACGGATAAATCAACGCACGAAACTTGCGCCATTGTTTTCCAAATCATTTTTCTGATAAAAATGAGTATTCGCTTGATAATGTTTCATAAATATTTTATAACATTTAATAAAATATCTGTTATTCATTTTGTGAACCGGTTTCGCCTCGTCCGAAATAAAATGGCTTTAAGCTCGAGTATTCGCGTTATCAACAACGCTTTTAATTAAAATGATGACTAATTTATTTAATATTTTTATTAAATAAATACTGATAACTAAAAACAAATTTAATTATTTTTGTGTGTCCGCGTTGTATGTTGTTCGTTAAATGTTTGCGGTGCTGTTTTAGCCCTTTTCAGCTCGTTTCCAGGTCTCGGGCAAAACTGAAAAGTTGTCAGGAATTTCGTTTTACATCAAATTGCTTTAGAGTCCGAGCTGTGAAAACGTGATTTAGTGGTTCGTTTCTGATACGACAGCGTATAAATAACATATATCTGTTTCGTTTTCGAGCCAAATAAGTTAAAATAACTTTCCCTTGAGAGATGTAATAATAAATATGATTTATTATTTAAAATATGTTCCGAAAATTCCCGGATGTTACAGTACCTACCCCTTAAAGAAATCTCGTCCCGAGATTAAATTTGTGTTATCCGCTTAGTGTGCCTAAGAAAAGACTTAAGGTTCACTAAACCAGTTGAACATGATTCTAATAACTTTATTCAGCAATATCTGGTGTTTCGACACCTCTTAATATACATAAATTTCGGCTAGGTTGACCAGGATATCCAATCCATTAGAATAGGTATCTTAGGAAAACATCGTTTCAAGGTTTATAATTGGTATAAACGCTTTATGAAGAAAGCCTCTTAATAGTGAACACATCAAAGGAGAAAGTGTAGTCGCTTGGTTATGTCTATATAAAGTTATAAACGTCTTAAGGCAGAGTCTCGTTTCTGCTATCTGTAACGTTCGATGATTCACATCAACGTGGCTTATGTATGTAAGTACCCAACTTACTTGGCAGTACTAGGATGTATCGCGACCTAAGTCTTCCTACTAGTGGCCCGAAATGAATAGTCCAACTATCTGTTTCGTCGATAGGTGTTTATCTCGTTTAAGGGGAGTTGCATAACCTATTGGATAAAGTTGTATCAGTCGGGACCGCTCCAGGACCCAACAGTAGCGACCATAACGTCAATACTATAACAAATGGTGACGGGATATTGCACTCAGTCTGTTAGCTCCACAGACAGTTCGTGATTGCAAGGACTTGCAATGGCAAAAGTAATAACTTAAGAATGAGATAAGGTAGCTCCAAGTGAGGCCTTAAGATTTTGCTGAGTAGTAAGACACGATTGTGTCTCTAGACCCTTTTAACGGATTCTGATGATTATCGATTTCAGGTTCATACTCGTGTCATATCGGATACCATTAAGCCCACTCATTTATAATTTCTTATTTACATAAAGAAGCGTCCAAATTTATGTAAGTAAGAAATGATAAACTTATGGTTCGGTGATTTATAATTTATTTATTTAAATGAAGAGGCGTCCCAATCCTTTTAAATAAACAGTTCATAAATCATTCTACTTAATAATTTCTAATGCAACACGCGTACACACAAAGGTTTCAAGGTGGTGAATGACATATCGATGCAGGTGCTCTAATGAGTATGGGACGAGTGTCTGAAACTCGTCTTCGGAGATGGAGAGCGAAACAATCAGGGAAATCGACATAGAGTTCAAGGCAGTTAATGAGTACTCGATTTAAAGTAAACAAGATAGGGGTCATTATGAACGAATCAGCATAGCGATTATCATATCAATCTTCCTATTACAAGTCCCGCCCATACAAGACTTGTAATACTTAGATTCATACATAATTCCATGTAAACAAAAATTATGACGGTCTTCGTGTAATACAATATAGTATAAAGCTATGAAGAAAAATAATATCCTTAGAGACCATTGTTTAACTCACAATGTCTGAGAACGAAATGAGACCATTGTGCAACTCACAATGTCTAAGAAGTAAGATGAGACCATTGTATAACTCACAATGTCTGAGGTATAATTGAGACCATTGTGCAACTCACAATGTCTTAAGAAATGCCCTGGTATTTATATATATAACTCTTATATAAATAAACGTGCGATATACGCAAAAGATGTAGGCATATAGATTACATATATGTATGTCATGTAAGCATTTAAGGTAACAAGTAAGGTAAGCACATAAGCAAGTAACGTGTATGCACTTTGAAAATGTTTGATGTGATGCAATGTTTGTGAAAACGGTTATAGTCTAGGGTAAAATATGCAACCTAGTTCTCTATAACCTTGGCTCTGATACCAATCTGTAACACCCCCAAAAATGTGTCGCAGCGGAAATATGTCAGGGGGCGTTACTTCATAATACAACAGCACAAGATACAGGAGAACGACCTCTAAATGTGTCGTTTGAAAAGTTATCTCGTTGATTTTCTTGAAATTTATATAACATTTGTCCCATAATTGCATCACAATGAAAAGCTTGAAAACAATACAACGAGATTTGTTCATTTGAATGTAGTAGACTCCAATGCACATCAATTAATCCAAGCATCTAAATCACCTGAGAAAAACATGCTTAAAAGTGTCAACATTAAAGTTGGTGAGTTCATAGAGTTTTGTAAGTATAAATGTAAATGTTGGAATCCAAAGATTTATAACGTATGTATGACCATTTCAATCCTTATAATATCGCCAAAAGTGTAAGAGTAAATGTAGAACCAAAAGAGTTTAGTGTTTATTTCTTCGCCGCAATATAATGAAAAATGTTTAGAAAATAGTAATGTTCAATAAGTAGTATGGACAGTGAAATCGTTGATTTTCCAAAATGTATGGGTCTACTATAAGATCTGTGATTATGCATGAATCCCACAAATTGAAGTATTCTATCCATCCCGGTTCTGAAAAGATGTACCAAGACATGAAAAAGCTATATTGGTGGCCCAATATGAAAGCTGACATCGCCACCTATGTTAGCAAGTGCTTGACATGTGCGAGGGTCAAGGCCGAACACCAAAGGCCATCAGGACTGTTTGTACAACCAGCAATACCTGAGTGGAAGTGGGATACTATCACGATGGATTTTATCACCAAGCTTCCTAAGTCGTCACAAGGTTTTGACACCATCTGGGTGATTGTGGATCGACTTACAAAATCTGCTCACTTCTTGCCAATAAGGGAAAATGACCCGATAGACAAGTTGGCAAGGTTGTACCTGAACAGGATAGTAGCAAGATACGGAATACCTGTTTCAATCATCTGTGATCGTGATGGAAGACTCACGTCAAATTTTTGGAAATCATTTCAGAAAGCTTTGGGTACAGATATAAGTATGAGCACTGTGTATCATCCAGAAACCGACGGCCAGAGCGAGAGGAGTATTCAAACTCTCGAGGACATGCTACGTACTTGCGTGATCGATTTTGGCAAGGGCTGGGTTAAACATTTGCCATTAGCCGAATTTTCATATAACAACAGTTATCACACTAGCATAAAGGCCGCACCCTATGAGGCACTTTATGGTCAAAAATGTCGATCATCTGTGTGCTGGGCCGAAGTTGGAGAAGCTCAACTGACTGGTCCAGAATTGATCCAAGAAACAAAGGAAAAGATCGTCCTGATCAAGTAGAGAATTCAAGCTGCTCAGGATCGGCAAAAGAGCTACGCTGATTTGAAGCGGAAGCCCATGGATTTCAAAGTTAGGGATAAAGTTATGCTCAAGGTCTCACCTTGGAAAGGGGTTGTACGATTCGGTAAGCGAGGCAAGTTGAACCCGAGATATGTCGGACCTTTCAAGGTGTTAGCCAAAGTGGGGAAAGTTTCCTACAGACTGGAACTTCCTCAAGAGTTGAGCAGGGTTCACCACACTTTCCATGTGTCTAATCTGAAGAAGTGTTACGCTGACGAACCATTAGTCATGCCGTTAGAAGGAATTCACATTGACGATAAGCTCTAGTTTGTGGAAGAGCCCGTTGAAATCATGGAACGGGAGATCAAACGATTGAAGCGAAGCCGGATACCATTGGTTATGGTTCGCTGGAACTCTAGGAGAGGTCCTAAGTTTACATAGGAACGTGAAGATTCATTCAAACAAAAATACCCACAGCTTTTCACAAACTGGGCTTCGTCATCCACTACAAGGTCTTAAGCTTTGAGGACAAAGCTCTTTTAACAGGTGGAGACTGTAACATTTCTCAATTTCAGGTCATTTTATGACACCTATTATTCGTCACTATTTATTTTGGTCCGATACGTGTTTACTTTTAAATTAACTTTTAAGCTAAATCGCGTAGACTAGAAATAATCATTTAATGTAAACGATCACCAAATAAATTAAGGTTTTACATCACATGTCATAATAATTTCTTAAGAAGATAATTATTAACTTTGCGTATTTTATTTTTATTGGTCACGTAAAAGGGTTACGTTTTGCAATAAAATACATTTAGACACACTTTGGAAATACCTAGACTTACCTAGACTCAAACCAATACCCACTTTTAATCCTTAAACACAAAATTTGTATAATTATTGTGTTAATAAACCACCAAGGCCGAATATGGGTAAGATAAACCCACATATAATTCGTCCCTTGTGATTTAGCTAGCTAGAAAATCTCATATTGATCCCTAAGTACATGTACATCTCCTGGTTAATTAAAACTAGTACTTAGTGTCCCCTAACTAACATTTACACAATGGTTAATAACCATTTGACTATCCCTTTGCCCTTGATGCCGTGGCTAAGCATGAAACAACACACAAATCATAAGATTTCAAGTATCTAAGCATAAAATATTGAGCAATAAAGAGTAGTACTTAGTGGTTTAGCAAGAAACCATTAGAGATTAACTAGAAAACCTCTAAACCACCTCACAAGGCTCGTTTTTAGTTAGACAAGAACCAAGGGAAGCTAATTAGCTCATTTGCCTATAAATACACACTCATATTGTCACTTAACACATTTCTAAAACTCTCAAACTCTCTCAAGGATAAACCATACTCATTTACTCTCTCTTGCATTCGGGTCTCACATAACCGAACCCATACACAACCCACATTTCCTTCTAAGGACACAAGGTGCACTTAAGTTCGCATACAAGGGTATTAAGAAGAGTATACGAGCTAAGGATTGGGTATACAAGCTTTGAAGCTTAGGGTTATACACGGTTTGGGTGTAAACGAGTTGGGTTATCTACACGACGCACATTAAAGACTCTAGGACCCATTGTAAGTCGCGACAAAGCTTTGCATGTCATTTTCCATTCGTTGTTTTCATACTCTAGTTATTTCGTCACGTACATTGGTGTTGGACAAGTAGCGTATGATTGATCTTGTGTGGTGCTAATATATATACACGTATATGAAACATGACTAAACATCGAGTTAAGGCTTAGACATCTCATTAAAATGCACGAATGAGAACCAAGGTGATCATGGGTTCATTTTTATTAAACACATAAATTCTATACGTAAACTTTTCAAGTAAACGTGACAACTTGGCTTGGGAACGCGAACATTAACTTATTAGACGAACGCATGTGATAAATCGCGGCTAATAAATGTTAACGAGTGCTTAACGAAAAGATTGAAAACCCTAGGATATAACTAATGAGCTAATGGACCAAAATTGGGTTCGTTTAAACCCAACTAGGCCCAACAGGCCCAACAGACCACGAGGGGGGAGTTCACAGCTTATTTATAAGCTTCACGAGCTTATTTAGAGGCCTAGTGTGCTTATTAATCACACATGGACCCTAAAATACCTTTAGAAACCAACCAGACCCCTAACGGGCTTGTTAGCCCATTAACGAGCCCAGAACGCAAGCCAATAAGCCACAACGAGCTTATACGGCTTATTGGTGGGCTTATACAAGTTTAATAATCTTATTGAACCTAGACAAGGCTAATGGGCCTTAATGGACCAAGCCAAACCGTTTGGAACACTATTCGGGTTCCTATTGGGCCCAAGAAGCCCAATAACGAGCTTAATGGCTTATTGAATAAGCCAAAACAGAAAACAGACCCAAATGTGCTTAACAAGTCTAGAAAATAAGTTGAAATACTTAATAGAACCTTTTACAACTAAACGGGTTAAGGCTATTGGGCTAACAAGCCCAATAAGCTCGAATAAGCTCAAATAAGCTCACCCGAGCTTATTTTTCAGCCAAACAGATTCAGTGAGCTTAAATGGACTTAAAAAGGGCTTTTATGCTTTTGAAATCTTAATTGGACCTTTTAAATGCTTATTGGACCTTAACGGGCGCAATAAGTTCCAAATAAGCCTAAATAAGCTCATCCTAGCTTGTTTATAAGCTGACCTAACTTATATGGCTTATTGGAACTTAATGAAACCCTTTGTCACTTGTTAGATCTTAATTGGAGTTAAAAATGCGATTTTTATACAATTTAAAGACTAAAAGTGTAAATTTGCAAACTTAAGGGTTAAAACTGTCAAAATCTATTTTTAAAGAGTCTAGGGACTATTTTTGGTCATTCTGAAACTTTAGGGACTATTAGAAACATATAAGGACCTAAAGTGTAACTTTGTAAAGTTGAAGGACTAAATATGTACAAGTGAAAACTTAAGGGGTCTAAAGTGTAAATACTCTATTTTCATAAACTAGAGGGACTGTTTGGTAATTATAGAAAACCTAAGGGTATTTTATAAACAAAAGTGATTTCATAAACACTTAACATATCGGACGAATTATATTCGGATAATATACAAGTTAACCTACGATTTAATAAATACGAATATTTATTAATAACTTTTATACGTGTATTAGAACGTGTGAAATCGTATACCTTCCCAAGAGCCATCAAGTGAATACAAATACATTAAACATGTACACCACCACACAAGTGATAACAATATATATAAACTAGCAATTTATTATAGTTTATACATTGAGTCTTTAGCCTAAATTGTAGACTAAGACTGGCCGTATTTACTTAGGTATTTGACGGTGTGATTCATACTTGGATATATACTATCATTTTCAGAGGACTATTTACTAAGGTGAGTTCATAGCCCCACGTTTTACATTCATTTAAATGATTTACATCTTTGGGGTGAGAACATGCTTTGTTTTACAAATTGGACGCAAGTGTACATTTTATACCATGATTACGTGTTTGCCTAAGTAGCGATATATAACAACCCATAATTTATATCAACTGCAAAATCAACCTATGTTACTATGATCACAATTGTACGGGAAATTTTTTTGCTTTATTACATTACTTGCATTACCAATATATCAATATGCAATGTAACTAGCATAACTAAAGTAGACGAGCTCACGCAACCTACCTATGCCATCTATATCTATATGTCAAGAAAACATCATAACATGTCAAGTCAATATCTTAATATCATTATTACAAAGTACATTACTCATATAATGTACCATTCACAACGTTATATCAAAACGGGCTTTAAACCGTTATCGTATACCTCTAAACCCTAATTCCATGAAGAGTTAACATCTAAAATGAATGTACAAGCTACTAAAGCATATGTACAAGTAACATAACATCTCATTTGAAATATAAACTTCCTCCAAGTCAAAGTACAAGTCCTTAAAAGCTCAATGTACAAGTCATTAAGCATGACATCTAAAATAGCCGTTTTACCTCCGTTTTCCTAAGGAATTCCGTATAATCTATTAAGTACAAGTTAAAAGAAAGTAATGAACTTCATTTACATTCCATATTCATTCTTATTTCATAAGATTCCATGAAATCAAAACAAGAAACCCTAAACCGAGCTAGTTTCTAAACCATAACCCGTTTCTTGGTTTTTATCCGTTTTAAACCTAAACCATTAATCAAATAAGTTGTAAATACTTAATTTACAACATTACAAATCCTATTTCATCATTATAACATCATTATACATGAATTAAATCCTAGAAACCCTAAAACAAAACCCTAATCTAGTTCTAACCCTAAAACCTAAAACTAGGCCCTAGTATAATCGGATCAGTCTATAAAACATAGGATCTGTGCAAATCAATAGGTTCTGGGTATTAAGTGAAAACACTAGGTTGTAGCCCTATGTCTTGTGATCATTTTGCCGGTGGAATCAAACACGATTCGACGTCGGATTAATTAGTTATAACCGAAATGGCAAAGGAGCGCAGATTCTGCACACCTGTAGTAAATGACTATTATCTCTAAATCTTTGTATATTAACCCCTAAATATGTAAAACTAAACGTTGTAGAGGACTCAAATATCTAACAATGCTCACTGGTTTGAGCTTCAACGGAGTTACGGTTTGCAAATGGCAACCATTTTACCAAGACTGATGTTGGCTGTCCAAAAACAGCCATGTATAAATCAAACCAAACACCCCTAAAACGTCTAGAACCACCTCCACCTTGCACCATAGCCTTCCTTACTCAGCCCCTAGCCTCTCCACATCACCCCCCATGTGTCCTAACCTGGTTATCAAAGTTTCTTGGCCTCTAAGGGTCTTCAACACTATAAATAGGGGCACATACTCTTCATTTCAAATCATCCCCCACTTCCTCCTCTATAACCCATTTCTAGCAGCAATCCTTTGCTCAATATGTATTCTAAGAGATCTTAAGAAGTCCCAAGAACATAATGACGCAAAGAAACCCAAAAAGAAGCTCGGGAGTCGTTATTCTAGGCGTACGAAGCTAAAAGTCCTGATTTTGACCCGTTTCCAAGCTATAAGCTCAAACCCAGGTTCTATCAACTTCATACCTGCTACTACACCCTTATGATGTTCATATGATCATACATAAGCTCTTGTTAAAGTTTCATAACTCAATTCATGCTCCATTTCCATTAGATCCAAACCGTACACACCAAAACCCGGGTAAATTGGCGTGTTTTTCATAAAACTAAATGTTATAATGGCTAAATGTTGTTATAATCTATCCTAACATGCTTAATTAATGTTAAAATAACCACTTTATTGATTATTGAAGGAATTTGAACTTAAAACCCGCACGTTTACGTTTTGAAACCCTAATTTGACCCGTTTTGCTTCCTAGCTTAACGAATCGTTATTTTAAACTTTCGTTATGTTAAACCTTCATATTTTAGCTTATATTAATAAGCTATAACCTGCAAATGTCTTTTGGAATGTTAAAATAAGCTTGCATGGCAATTCGGACTTGTTTTGCAAAAGTATTCCATGCAAGGGGTATATATCGTAACTTTCTGAAACTTATAACTAAAAGGGCTAAAAATGTCATTTTATCAAAGTTATAACTATAGGGATCTATTATGTCACTTTCCAAAGTACAAGGTTTACTTTGTATATCTTTTAAACTTGAAGGACCAAACTCGTAAAAGTGCAAACTCCAAGGGTATATTTTGCCATTTTTCATTCTCAAGGGTCTAAAATGTAACATTTTGAAAAAGTATAAAAATGTATTCAAAACATTACAAGACATAACTTTAATTAACGCTTGACGTGCTTAACATTTCCAGATATTGAATAAAACGCTTAAAACCGATTATGTTCTAACCATTATATCATTCATCATCAATGTGCCTTTATAAATCAGGTCTCGGATCTCTATTGTACCACAATACTAGGGAGCTTCATATTAAGGGGTTTCATCTTGGTATTACGTTCTGACTGAGTTGTTGGGTTTACGATTTAAAGTTCCCTAGCTCCTCAAACGTTTACTGAATGACTTCTGAATTATGATGGCCCGAACGGTGATACAATAATTCCAAACTCTTCAATCAAACTCATAACTCTCTGAACCAAAGTTCTAAAGTACAATCTTCCTAAGACTTGACATATTTACTCAGGTTGCGTGACGTGGCTGTTTACTATCATTTTGCTATATCAACCTTCCCTGTTAAGATTGTGATAAGGTCGTCAGCTTTCATTTTGGAATATTTATTACAACTACATATTCAGGTGAAGTTCATAACCTCGCCTTTACTTATTTACATGTTTTATAAACCCGCGAGGGGGATACATGCTTGTTTACAAACTCTTTTGCATACTCGTTTATCTTATAACAATGTGATTACTTTTCAAAGACTTAATGAGTTCATAACCTCACATACTTTATAAACCCGTAATACCTGCTATAAATCATGAATGCAAGTGTTTTCTAAACCATATGCTATCCTGATATATTATTGCCTAAGTACATGGAAATATCTCTTTGGGTAATATCTCCCAATATCTTTTTAATATCTATTTGGGTAATATCTCCTAATATCTCTTTAATATCTATTTGGGTAGTATCTCCCAATATCTCTTCAATATCTATTTGGGTAGTATCTCCCAATATCTCTTTAATGTCTATTTGGGTAGTATCTCCCAATATCTCTTCAATATCTATTTGGGTAGTATCTCCCAATATTTCTTTAATGTCTCTTTGGGTAGTATCTCCCAATATCTCTTCAAATACCTCTTTGGGTAGTATCTCCCAATATCTCTTTAATATCTCTTTATGTGATTCATGAGTTTAGGGTGATAATATTGTTCTCCATGATAATACTGTTCCCAGGCTTTAATTTTTTTAAAATGTTATTTAATTTATTATAATGTTCTCCATGAATAATTATCCCTGCAATATCAATATTTCATTATGATAACTTGTATTCAACTATTACATTTCAAACCTATGGAATTCACTCAACCATTGTGTAACTTTTTAGCATGTTTATCTCAGGTAATTGAACAACTTATGGCACGGAGTGGCATGGACTTTGAGATGGCTAAAACTTGTTATCATTCAGCCTTTTATGTTTCTAGATTTTGGACTGCTTTGTAAAACTACTGATTTTGAATGAATGATAACGTATCTTTTGAACAACGTCTCTTTTGAGTCGTTTTCCTATAGATTAATGATTGTTGTACTATGAAGTAATACCCCAGATTAGCTTCCGCTGCTATATTTGTCAAAATGGGGGTGTTACAGATTGGTATCAGCGCCATGGTTATAGAGAACAAGTCAAACCTAATATAACCAAAACAAAAAATATTATATTTTTTTTTTTCTTTTTCTAGCCATCAAAGTCCTCCGTGCCACTACATTCCGGATCAGTATGTAAAGATACATAACTATTATACTATACCATAAATAACTTATGTTATTTACGACTGGGTTGTTAACAGAACGATGTCTTCTCCCAACCACTCTACTTCTGATATTGAGGATGCTTTTTCCTCTATGAATATTCTTAACTATACTTCGGTCTCATCGGATTATTTCCCAGCTTCATCGGGAAGCAGTTCTTTTAACTCCTCGGAAAACTCTAAAGATAATATGATCCCACCAGTATTCTCACCTTTCTACAATAATCCTTGTTTAAAGGACGTACAAGCATTTTATGCTAAGGAATCACCTATTTCACCACCAGATCCCATTACTCCACCAGCTATTTTGACTCCATCTCCGGTATTACCACCATCACTACTATTTGATCCCCGATATTTCTTTGTTCCTGAAGAACTATTACCACCTAAGAAGCAAATCCATTCTTCCTCAACTACGTTATCTAATTCATCTCGGAATCAAACTTGTAATTTGGTATCACCATCTTTCTCAGTTTATACTCCTACCCCACCTCAAATATTTGAAATAGGAAAAAGTTCAATTAAGATGCATCTGAAACATCATGAGGAACAAATCGAAGATATTTTGAATTACTTAGATGAACTCTCTTTTCACCGCATTGAGAAAATGGAAGAAGGACGTATTAATGATAGAATGATCATACGAAGAAATGGTAACGAACTAAAGACCGAACTTAAGAGAATTCGTACTCAGATTATCAAACTTCAAAAGAAGCAGTTAGGGCAAAAGGATAAGATTGCCTTTGCTCACTACAGAATTTCCAATCTTGAACAAATCATTGAGGAGATCCAAGCTCGTCACCAAACAGATCAGGAAGATCTTTAGGATGTCAACAAACTCTTAGACTATTTATAGCTTTATCCTAGCCACGGGATGTGTGGTATAAATAAAAACGCTTGTCAAATCTTGACTATGTACAGTAAAAAGGCAAGTTGTTTATACAAAGGAATCCCGTTTCGTACCTTATTTCCAGCTTATCTCTCTTTCATCATCATCTCCATCATTTGCATCACTATCTCCGTCTTCATCATTATGAATCATACCATAACCTCTAAGTGCTTAAAATTTAAAAATGAGCATTACTCTTTAAGCATTTTAAACATCACATTTTCTTTTAAAACTTGTGATATCATTCTTACTACGTGTTGTCTTATGTTGATAGAATGCCTCCCAAAAGGACGTCAACATCTGAAACACCAGCCATAACTTTAGCTGCCATCCAGCAACTCATTACTGATGGTATTACCGCCACTCTGGAAGCACAAGCTGCTACCATGGCAAATGTCGACAATCCCAATAGGAACACTGGTCCTAGAGAAGTCCCTGTAGCAAAAAGAGGAAACTACAAAGAAATCATAAACTGTTAGCCTTTCTACTTCAATGGCACGAAAGGAGCTGTTGACCTCATCTGTTGGTTTGAACGTACTGAATCGGTATTTTCTTCTCGGTAGGCAGGTGTGTCGATGAAGACATAAGAATTAAAAAAAGGAAAAAGTGAGTAACATTTGCTACTGGTACTCTAACCAATGATGCCTTGTCTTGGTGGAATGCATACACCCAACCTATCGGAATAGAACAAGCAAATATGATCACCTGGACTGAATTAAAAAGGCTCTTGACCAATAAGTATTGCCCTCAAACTGAAGTCAAGAAAATGGAAGACGAATTTTACAACTTGGTTGTAAAAGGAAATGATCTCAAGACTTACGTTAGAAGATTTCAGGAATTAGTAGTCTTATGTCCAAACATGGTACCAAATTCTGAGAAACTTATGGAAGCTTTCATCGGAGGATTGCCCCAAAGCATTGAAGGAAACGTTACTGCTTCAAAACCTCAGACTCTGGAGGAAGCCACCAACATAGCTCACAGACTAATGGATCAAATAATAAAGCATGATTATGTGCAAGAAACCAATGATCATAAATGAAAGTTTAAAGATAAAAGAAACACCATTGATAACAACTACCCCAAATATTGCAACAACAATAACCACTCCAATAATCGCAACAACGACAACTATCAAAATAACCACAACAATCACAACCGTAACAATGATTACCACCACCAGCAGAATAGAAGACAAGAAACTGTTAGGACTTATCCTGCCAAAAGATACCATGGAAACCTTCCTTTGTGTACAAGATGCACCCTGCATCACACAGGAGTTTGCACTGTCAAGTGTCGGACTTGCAACAAAGTGGGTCATCTGACCAGAAACTGCAGAAACAAAAGATCAACCGCTGAAAACAACTCTTGAGGATACTCAGGTTCGCCACCAGTTACATATGAAGGATCATCTGAAACTCACTTCATAAACCCCAACACCAAGCTACAATCCTTGTCATTCATTATCTTATCTAGAATCCTACCCCAAGACACGTAGCATAAGTATCAACACTCTTAGAGTTTCGGTGATGTAAGATATGTAAATTATCTATGAAATAATAAAGGGATTATTTCATTTCATCTTGTTATTTGGTAATATCAAAACTCAACGTCGTTTATCAATTCCATTAATTCTATTATGTTTAACTCTGAATACTCTTCTCATACGTTTGAAACACTTATCATCATTGAAATACGATAAAAATGAGCATCATTGCAACTAATATCTCATTATTCTTCTCATTACCTTTTATGATTTTGAAAAATCATATCATCTCCTACACATTACCATTTCGATATCATGTTTTTATGCTTAGGTAAGACGATTTATGATCATCTTATTGAAATGAATTAGGACGCTTCTTTATTTGAATAAGGAAATTATAAATCTCCGAACTATGAATTTATAAATTCTCAGTTACAAGGATTTGGACGCTTCTCTTTGTAAGTGACAAATTATAAATAAGTAGGCTTAAGTATATAACATATGTACAAACAAGTTTCTTTCAATCCGTTTGTATAAACAATTCCTTAATCATTATCATTATTACCTTCATCATCTGTTCATTTCTAAATCTGTATCCCACATGATTAGCAACTCTCTTACAAATTCATAATCATTCCTTGACATTTCAACTAAATCTCGGGATGAGATTTCTGTAAAAAGGGTGGAGACTATAACAACCCAGAAATTTTTATCATAATGCAAAAATAACCTATTTTAATATGATCACAATTGTACGGGGGAAATTTTTCGCTTATTACATGTACTTTCATTAACCAATATCCAATATGCAATTTAACTTGCACAACTAAAGTAGAACGATCTCACGCAACCTACCTATGGAAATCCTAATCTTCATAATGTTTAAGCAAAAACATCATAACATGTCAATTCAATTCATAATATCATTTACAAAGTACATTACTCATATAATGTTCCATTTGCAACATTATATCAAAACAGGCTTTAAACCGTTATCGTATGCCTCTAAACCCTAATTCCATGAAATGTTAACATCTAAAGTAAATGCACAAGCTACTAAAGCATTTGTACAAACAATATAACATCTCATTTGAAATATAAATCTCTTCAAGTCAAGGTACAAGTCTTTAAAAGCTCAATATACAAGTCATTAAGCATGATCTCCAAAATAGTCATTTTACCTCCGTTTTCATTCTATTTTCTTCACCATCATTTGTGTACAAGCTACTACACTCAATTTACAATGTTTAAACCCTAATTATTCTATTCATAAGCTTTCATACATCTTATTGCACTCAAAACCCGAATTCAAAACCCCAAACCTTAAAACCAAGCTAGTTTCAAAACCATGACCCGTTTCTTGATTTTTATCCATTGTAAACCCAAACCAACACTCAAATAAGTTTTAATAACTTAATTTACAACATTCTCAATCATATTCCATCATCATTTCATCATTTTACTTCAATTATATAAGAGATAAACCTAGAAAACCCTAAACGTACCTAAATGGATCATTTGACCCGTTTACTCGTTTCTAACCATTTTAATCCTGAAAAATCAACCAAGTGCCATTGAAAACTCATAATATGAGTTTACAATCCATTATCTATCATTTTCCTAGCAATGTACAAAAGTTAGAAACCTAGAAAACCCTAATGAACTCAATCTGAACCCTATTGAGCCCTAATTAAACCCGTATACACCTTTTTCTCATTTTAACCCATTTTAAAGTTCTATATTGCAAAAAAGCACCTCAATGACTAATCTCCTTCACCCCTAACCAGCTTACAAACACCTCACACAAATATCTAGTCCATTTCTTGGTACAAAAATGAGCCACATCACCTCTTTTCTCCTTTCTTTAGCCGTGACATCACATGGGAAAACCAATACACCATAGCTACTTTCTAGCTTATACAACTCATTCTCTAGCCTCTCCTCATCATTCTTTAGACCTCCTACATGTCCTCACCTGGTCATAAAGCATACCTTAGCCTCTAAGTCCCATTCGACTATAAATAGGGGCATAAACACTCCATTTGAACTCATCCCCCACTTCCTCCTCTATAACCCTTACATAGCAGTAATAATTTGCTATAATAAGATGCTAAGAGGTCCTAAGAAGGCTCAAGAACATAAGTGAAGAAAAATAAACCAAGAAACAAAGCCCGGGAGTCGTTATTCTAGGCGTACGAAGCTAAAAGTCCCGACTTCGACCTGTTTTCAAGCTATAAGATCAAACCCAGGTTCTATCGTCTTCATATATGCTACTACACCCTTATAATATTCATATGATCCTAAATAAACTCTTGTTAAAGTTTCATAACTCAATTCATGCTCATTTTCCATTTTGATCCAAAACCGTACACCCGAAACCCTAATTTTATGTTTTTCTTAAAACTAAATGTTATAATGGCTAAATGTTGTTATAATCTATCCTAACATGCTTAATTAATGTTAAAATAACCACTCTATTAATTATTGAAGGAATTTGAACTTAAAACCCGCGCGTTTACGTTTTGAAACCCTAATTTGACCCGTTTTGCTTCCTAGCTTAACGAATCGTTATTTTAAACTTTCGTTATGTTAAACCTTCATATTTTAGCTTATATTAATAAGCTATAACCTGAAAATGTCATTTAGAAACTTAAAATAAGCTTGCATGGCATTTTGGACTTGTTTTGCAAAAGTATTCCATGCAAGGGGTATATATCGTAACTTTCTGAAATTAATAACTAGAAGGGCTGAATATGTCATTTTATCAAAGTTATAACTATAGGGGTCTATTATGTCACTTTCTAAAGTACAAGGTTTACTTTGTATATCTTTTAAACTAGAAGGATCAAACTCGTAAAAGTGCAAACTCCAAGGGTATATTTTGCCATTTTTCATTCTTAAGGGTCTAAAATGTAACATTTTGAAAAAGTATAAAAATACATTCAAAACATTACAAGACATAACTTTAATTAACGCTTGACGTGCTTAACATTTCCAGATATTGATCAAAACGCTTAAAACCGATTATATCATATCACAATACTAGGGAGCTTCATATTAAGGGGTTTCATCTTGGTATTACGTTCTGACTGAGTTGTTGGGTTTACGATTTAAAGTGCCCTAGCTCCTCAAACGTTTACTGAATGACTTCTGAATTATGATGGCCCGAACGGTGATACAATAATTCCAAACTTTCCAATCAAACTCATAACTCTTAGAACCAAAGTTCTAAAGTACAATCTTCCTAAGACTTGACATATTTACTCAGGTTGTGTGACGTGGCTGTTTACTATCATTTTGCTATATCAACCTTTCCTGTTAAGATTGTGATAAGGTCGTCCGCTTTCATTTAGGAATATTTATTACAACTACCTATCAGGTGAAGTTCATAGCCTCGCTTTTACTTATTTACATGCTTTATAAACCCGCGAGAAGGATACATGCTCAATTGTTTTTAATATACACAAGTACTAAAAACCGATATTGTAAAGTTCATAACCTCGCCTTTACTTATTTACATGTTTTATAAACCCGCGAGGGGGATACATGCTTGTTACAAACTCTTTTATATACTCATAACAATGTGATTACTTTTTAAAGACTTAATGAGTTCATAACCTCACATACTTTATAAACCATTTTTTATTTGGGTAGTATCCTCCTAATATCTTACTCTTTAATATCTATTTGGGTAGTATCTCCCAATATCTCTTTAATATCTATTTGGGTAGTATCTCCCAATATTTCTTTAATGTCTCTTTGGGTAGTATCTCCTAATATCTCTTTAATATCTCTTTATGTGATTCATGAGTTTAGGGTGATAATATTGTTCTCCATGATAATACTATTCTCCAGGATAATAATGTTCTTCATGATAATTATCCCTGCAATACCAATATTTCCATTATGATAACTTGTATTCAACTATTACATTTCAAACCTATGAATTTCACTCAACCATTGTGTTGACTTTTTAGCATGTTTATCTCAGGTAATTGAGCAACTTATGGCACGGAGTGGCATAGACATGAAGATGGCTAAAACTTGTTATCATTCACATTGTATGTAACTGCCTTTGTAAAACTCTGATTTTAAATGAATGATAACGTATATTTTAAAAACGTCTCTTTGAATCGTTTTCTATGATTATGATTGTTGTATCCATGAAGTAATACCCCAGATTAGCTTCCGCTGCTATATGTAAAAATGGGGGTGTTACATGCAACCATTACCATCTGCTGCAAAAGCCTACACTATGGTCAGACAGGAAGAGAAGCAAAGAGAAGGTTCAAATCCAAAACATACAACTGCTACTATCTTAAACTCATACATAAATCAATCAAGGCCATCTACAAGTTACTCACAAAGATACACATCACAAAGGCAACCAAATCTAAACACCAACTCAGACAGAAGAAATAGTGTTAACCCAAACACTGGTTTTAAGAGGAAAAGTACTTTTAGGAAGGGTGTTTTCTGTGGAAACTGTAGAAAAAAAGGCAAGAGGAATGTTACAAAATAGTAGGATATCCAGTAGGTTACCCTCTTTATGGAAAGTACCAACCACCCAAGGTCAACAAGGAAAAATTAGATAGCAGATCTTCAAGGACAGTAAACTTGGTCATTGGACAAGAGGATGCAAGGCCACAAACTTCATCATCAGCTGCACAAAACTCCTCACAGAACAATGATAGTCATGTATCTGCAAGGATGGACCAATTGCAAAACCAGCTTAATCGGGTTTTACTCATGCTTTAAAACAATCAAGGCAATGTCTCTCAAAGTATATTCTCTTCACAAAGTAATAAAATTCCTCATTGCTACTTTGGTCATCAATCTAAAAGATGCTTGGATAATTGATAGTGGATCAACTGACCATATTTCAATCATACTCATTCTAATGCATAACATTCACACACTTACAATCCCAATCTTAGGAGGTGTTTGGGTATGCGGTTGCCTGCTGATTATCTAATTATTTCAGTATCAAAACGCAAATAATCAAAAAGTAGTGTTTAGGTAACAAAAGCAAAAAAGTGATTTTCTGCGATGTGAATGCTCCAAAACGTGATTTTGGATAAGTAGGTTGCTAGCTACTACTGAAAAAAGTGTTTTGAAAAGAACATGGTTTAATTGTCAAACGACCAAAATACCTAAATATAACCTTCATCTTCTTCCTCATGAGATCAACCATTGCTATAATCCAAAAAATCAACTGTCAAACTAACCTTTTAGCAAGTTGATTATTATTGGTGATTACCGTCTTTCCTTTTGATAGTATTGTTTCGGTAGACCACAGTAACTATCGTGATTGATTATACACTTCTTGATCATAATCATTTGTAGAATTATACATTTCTAGTTTTTGCTTTCTATACTCATATGTTTATGTAAACTTTTAGGGATGAAATCTTGAATTTGGGATGATGGTGAATTAGATAGGATCATAGGATGATGGAGGTATCATGTGTTTTGTAGTGATTTTTTTCTTTAAGAGAAAATAGGTGAAAACTATTATAGATAATATTTTAATCAATTAAGCTTTCTAAATAAACATGATAATTATACAAAAGAATTGTTGCATGTCAAGTTTTAAAAAAATTTGTTAAATTTATTAAACTCAACTTATACCTAGAAATAAAAAAGGTCCTTTTTGGTAATTTTACATAATAACTCACTAAAATAATTTGATTTGCCAAACACTCAAAAACAAATTATCTAATTATTACGATATCAAACAGCATAATCAAATCCAAACACTATATTTCAAAATCACGTTTTGCAACAACTGATTATCTGATTATCCGTTTTTAAAACGCATAATCTATTTTCAATAAGCAATCCTAAACACCCCTTTAGTGAACTTACCAAATGGACAACCTATGGATCAGTGACCCTTAATGCCAACATTACCCTTCACAATGTGTACCACATACCCTCATTCAACTACAACATTATCTCAGTAAGCAAACTACTTCATGGAACCTCTATATCACTCACACTTACTGCATCTTACTATGTTTTTCAGGACCAGAACAAGAGGATTGCACATGGAACTCTTTGTGATGGTCTTTACTTCCTTTCATCAACATTATCAAGTTTTTCTTCATCAGCAACCATTCTACACAGCAACACCACTCAAGATTAGGACACTCATCTTTCACTGTACTTAAGAAAATCAAAACCTTAGCACCTTTGTTCAAGTGTATGGGCTTTGTCCCCTTTACCATACTAAGGTTCTAAAAACTACCTAAGACCTACGAGCTACGTCTTTTAGGAGTGACCGAGTCTTTTCTCGATTCCTAACATAAGGTATTAAGCCAGTGAACAAAGCAAGAAAGGTCTGATGAGCTTCTGATTGCTTGATTTCATCAATTAACATTGTGTCAGGAATAGCTCGACCATATTCTTGAAAGTCTTCACCCGTTCTAACAAACTTCAATCTGTTCAAGACACCATCATCCTTAATTATGTTGATGTATGAGTGTTTTAGCTTGGCAAGGAATTTGTGTTGAGAGAGGAAGTGGTTGATGATGAGTTTGGTGAATCCGAGGTAAGGCATAATTTCATACCTTCTGAGTTTTGACTGCGTGTAGCCAGTCTAGTACTGAATGTCTTCTCAAATCAACTCAATGAAGTCAACGTTCTTCTTGTAAAACATACCCTATAAGATATCTATTCTGGATTTCCTGAGTCAGTCATTACTTGGGGTTTTCCCAGAAAGTCACTTGTTAATGATAGCTGCAAGAGTTCTCCATGGTTGATGCATATAATCAACAAACATGTTGGGGAGCTTATTCAGTTGACTTTTGTATCCTAGTTCAATAAGGAAAGTAAGCAATGACTCCTTAGATGGAGTTTCAACAAATTCTTCTCCTTGAACTCTCGGGCAAATGTCAAGAATTTTTCTGAATACTTGATGTGCTGGTGTGTAGGGTCATATTATTGATTACCAAGTTTTAAATTTATATTTAGCCGACTTATCCTAAAACAACACTTATTAAAACGGCAGTGTACCCTATCCGGTGGAGTTTCTCGTGTGTAAGTAGGGCGTCGAACAACTAAGAGCGAGGTCGGTTAACCTTAATATTATAATCAGTATTTTAACTACTCTAATTAAGTTAATTCTAATTACTTATTAAACCTATGCTATATACGTTTCTAATGATGGTGGGGGGTTTTAGCCTGAGAGACTAGCACAGGTTTTATGGTGACAATAATCAATTCTAAACACAATAAACATAGAAAACAATCAGAAGATAAAAAAACGGTACAAGCCAAATAATAGAAAACCGTATTAGCCATATTAAATCTGATTAAATGTTGGTTTATTTATTTAGTAAAATGATTTTTTATCTCAAAGCGGCATATCATTCTTAAGACTTAGGCGGGACATCATCCTAAGACCTAGACACGTTAAATCCTGTCACAATTAACGTATCCGCATAAAGCATCCTTTTAGTTTAATTATAATCTATCTGGGGATTAAAGCAATGGTGATCTTGATTAACCCTAGCCCATTGGGACTTTACCCACTTATTGTTTGACGGTATTTTATATATACTGGTAGTCCACTGTTCAAATATTTATCAATTAATCAAGAACATACTTGTTGAAACATTACAGGTCACCTGCCGGTCCAACTAGGCTCTTAATTTAAAGACAAAGACAAAACATTATTTGTTATCCTATTGGTCCAGTAATATAAAACATGATATGGAGAGCTATCCCAGTATCTAGCTTACTTGTTAGGTGTAACTAGACCCAGTTGAATGATAGGTCGCATATTCAAACACGTAGACAAATATCATGTGATAAACATAATTAAACTTATACTGATAAATTAAGAAAATCGATTTTAAAACAAACCAACCATTAAATCTTCATTAAGATGGCTAATACCCTAAGGTATTAGCCCATAACCATTGTAATTATACAAGCGTGATCAAATAACCAAGGTAAACTAAACGTTTTACCAAACGATACCAAAAATTAAATGAGTACAAGAGTATAGGAATTACACGGTGTCTTCTATGGAATCGTGATCGATGCTTGACCTTTGGTTGCTCTTCTTTTCTTCAGAAAATCATCTTTTATGTGTAAGGTATGAAGAATATGATTTTGCACACTGAAAACTCGTTTTTGAGTCTTCAATTTATAGTGTCTAAAAAGGACTGGATACGCCATATTAGGCTAAGCCAATACGGCGTATAGGGGTCTTTCTCTTGGAGTGCGCGCAAAGTTTATAATCAATCTGATATATTTTCCCAAAATATAAATATTCACCAAATCTCTGAATAGTTATCCACCTGGATACGGCGTATTGTAGATGAGTGATACGCCGTATTGTGAATTGTTATATGCGTTTTCTTGTGAAGAGTTGGCACTGATACGCCGTATCTCTTTTTTGGATACGATGTATTGGTCAGAATTATGCAGTCTTCAAATATCTTCGTTTTAGCTCCAAAATATGCGCCTTTTAGCATTTCTTCACAAATCACTCCTTAATTACTGAAAATAACACTTCTAAGCAATTAAGTACAAATTCTTGCAATAATAATATAAAAGTAGTTAGTTTATTCGGGATAAATGATGGTGTAAATGTGACGTTATTTGATGTCATCAAATATCCCCCACTTGAATCCTACTTGTCCTTAAGTAAACTCTAGATTATATTGAAAATGTATCCCAACCAAAGTTAAGGATTTTTACGTTAAGCACTTCTTTTGTTTTAATGACTTGTACAAGACTAAGCACCTCACGAAATATGGAAATGAAAACACTCAGATCACTCAACTAATCTAGGGTGTAAAATTTAATTGGTACACTCATTTGCTTGGTCGTGATTAGCTTCATATCATATGCTTGGCAAGGATACACATCTCCATCACTAGAGCTAAGGAGAAACAAGTCAAAAGGTAAATTGGTTTTTTATTATAAGGCTTAGGTGGATCATTCTAATAATCTTTCATCGATAGTACCACACCAACAATGGCAATGAAGCACACAAAACACGGCCGTAACGACGGAATCGAACATGTGTGTCGATCACATCCTTATTCAAGGTAACCAAGGTTTAGGATGAAGATTGATATGGGGTATGGGATCTTCTTGTTTTCACCAAAAGTAATAAACCAACAAGGTGGCTGAATTACGCATACATGGCCGCAATGACGGAATAGACATGCATGACTCGATCTCAACCTTGTTCGAGTAAAACCTAAGGTTAATTGTTAGGAATAGGAAGCAAATTGCTATTAAATAAAATTTTACAAAACAAATAGATTAAGCTTGAACAAATAAGGTAGTTGTTAGTAACTTTTCCTGACCGTTCCATGATAAACACTCGAAATATATACAAGCGCCTCGATCATAGAGATGACAAAGACAACCTAAGTCGGCGTTCTCATAACGGTCAACTTCCCGAACATCCAAAAGTAACATACTTTTACAAAAGTGGTGATATCAGCCACTTTTTACCAAACTATACATCGTTGATTTTTATCCACATATCAATGAATAATCGATCCTTCCAAGTATTTCATCGGTTTAAGTTTAGTGAACCGAATATCAATCATCCTTCTCTTTTTTGATGCATTTTCCATTTTTTCATTTTTTACATAAACATAACCTCCTCGTTGCAGACTTCACTGCTCATAATTCATAAATTTTCCTGATAAATTTTTCCTCTAACACTTCATCTTTGGACATAATACATAATCGCGAAAGTAGCAAAATACACGAGCTACATATTTTCCCATTGCATTGTGCAATTTCCGACCCTAAACCAGAGAAAAGAAAACTTCACTTTGACACAGGAAATACAAAACTTTACACAAAAGCAACTAGCAACTTTAATTAAGTAGGCTTAATCTACTGGGTAGGCTAAGGTGTAAAGGTGTAACGAAATAAACATATAGTAAAAAGACAGGAATGGCTCAACATGTTTTTCTAAGGGGATCTCACTCAAATAATGAGAGTAAGCAAAGGGTTACACAGGGTTTAACTAACCAGTGTAGTTAGTTAATTTTACAACATTTAGGCTTTTTGGTGTATTCTTAGAAATTTACCAATTAAAAATGTTTCTCCATCTAAGTCCATAGTACTCATCGTTGTGGTCTCGAGTGATATACCAGGTCAAGTTCTAAAGTCTACTACATCACCGGCACACTCATAATTTTTGTGGAACTTTTAGAAAATGTTTGGAAATAGAATAGGCTTAATTCTCATAATTTGGTATCAAGGGTTATAGTGCGCAATGTCATGTAACTAGTAATTTTTACAAAAGTTATGCTAGAAAAATTTTTAAATTTGGCATAAAATTAAGCATATAGCATATTATTTGTAAAATAAATGACAAGTAGGCGTTATAATTCTCCATCCCCCCCCCCCCACATAGATTATACAACATCCTCGTTGTATAGAAACAATTAAAGAAAATAGGAAATAGAATTAGAACGAGGAACTCCCCTTATACGTTGCTCGGGATGATTCTCCAATTTTGAGTTCTTAAGCAAAAGTGTGTTGACGAGTCTTCAGAATGCTCGTACGAGTTCAACACACCTTTTTAGAGTATACCATATCATCAATCTCCTTATAACAAGGTTCTACATAAAAGTTTAGAAGACAAAAGTGTAATTCCTATCTTGGTTATACAATGGTTACAATGTAGGCAAACAATTAAACATACAAATGTACAGGTGTCAATACGTCGTATCCTAAACCCTTAGATACCCAGTATGTCAACCTGTAAAAACAATTAAAATAATTTTTAAAGTACTGGAAATTAAATTGCAGACTGATAACGTCCAGACGCATCCATACGCCGTATCTAGAGGGGTTCGATACATCGTATGGAGTGTCTAGGAAGACAAACTCGTGCAAACAATTTAAAACAATTCAAACAATTTAAATATGACCGGGTTGTCTCCCGGAAAGCACTTTTGTTTCAACCAGTCGTTAAGTTTGACTTTTCTTTCAGCTTCTTTATTCATCCATTAAAAAAAAAAAAAAATCAATTTCGCTCGCACGTAAACCCTATATCGAATTTCATTTGGCATGACACGTATTTCATGAAGAATGGCATGCCGAGTGCAATATCTCTTTTTACATCTTCATTGTCAATGATGATAAAACCTGTAAGAATAGAAAATTTTCCAAAGAAAACAGGTATATTCTATTAGAGCTCTGGCTGGACTCTTCTCTTCATGATCATCCTTGTCCTTAAATATAAAATTAAAAGCTTTGGGTTATTAAATTAGATGAAACTGTTTTTTATATACCCAATCATGCAAGACAATTCATTTATAACAATCTTCAATAACTGTTTTAATTAACTTTATCATGTTCTTGGTCAAAAAGATATCTCAAAATTAACTTCTGATTCATCTCGGTTCTAGAGAATGTCCAAAGTCACTTTAATTCAATGTAGTTACCATAGAGTGGGTCGAATGACTCGTTATCCTCTCTTATAAGCTTTGTTTTTTAATCAAGATCTTTTAGCATAAAGACCCTCCAAATTAAGCTAGTAGCAGGCTAATACTTTTGAGAAATAATGATTTTCCTTCGGTTTTCAGGTGATATACAAAAATGGTTAACCGCGGGAATCAAAGGGACATCGACATCTTGGAATGGCAGTAGACAAAAATGGTCAAAACCGAGGATCAAAGGGACATCGTCATCCTCGGGTTTGTCCAAGGTGATAAAGTCTATGAGGAAAATAAATTTGCCAATCCTAACTAGGACGATTTAAGCAATACCTCTTGGTTGTTTTATTGTTCTGTCAGTCAGTTCAATGGTTAACCTAGTGTGAGATAAAATTCCTAGACAAGTTGGTGTAAAGTAGACAAGGAAAACTTCTCACGACTAGCACCTAGATCAAACAAGGCTTTATCAAAACAAACACAAGGAATAAAACAATTAAGACAGTTAAGCTCCCTAGCACATTTTCCTTTTTGAGGCAAGTGTGGTATCATAAAGCTTTCAAGAATTCTTCTGTGACAACACCGTGATTTGAGCGGGTTAGTCATTCAGTAAGGATAAGTTAATGGTTTACATGAGTCTTTATTGTATCTAAGTTGATTTGTATGTTTGGTGCTTGTTAATCAATTTAGAGGTGTGTATTCATCTCAATGATTATGGAATTTGAGGTATTAGTTGAGAATTTCCATTTTTGATCACTTATAGTGATAATGGAAATGTGTGGCATTTTGGGTGCGTTGCTTTGTTAATATGTAGATGTCTAAGCATTGGATTAATATGGGAAGTATTACATTTCGGAAGTGAATGAGTTTTGTAAAATATGGAAGTTTATAGCAAACTTTCTAAAAATAAGAAGTGAGTTGGTGAAATGAAAAGTTAATTTTAGAAAGATAGTAAGTTGCGTTTATGAGAAAAGGTTTACCAAATTGACTTAGGTTTTTGCAGAAAATTAAGGTAATATAAGTAATTATGGAATTAATAATAAAAAAATAAAAAATATATATGGAAGGGGGAAAAGTCGGCCAAAAAGAAAGGATGAAAAAAAAGGAAAACAAATCCTACCCTCATTAAAATTGGTAAAAGATATCTATCCTAAAAGTTTTTGTAAACCTTATAAATACCAAAAACCCTTCTCCTCTTTGTTTTTGATTGTTCCAGCCGAATTTTATCAAAGGAGGAAGAAAAAAAATATTTTTTTATCAAGATTTAAGTTGGTGATTTGTATAATCAATTCAAGGTTTTTAGGTAATTCTTAAACCCTTTTTAATCTAATCCTTCTTTTAATTATGTAATAATTATTATGATGGATAATTAAGGTTTATAACATCTGTAAATTAATATAATTAAACTAGTTAATAATGATTAGGGATGAATTATAAGCATGATGATGTATTCGGTTAGGTTTAGAATGCGTTAGAACTTGATTTAGGTTTGAGCAGAATTTAGGGCTGTGTTGTTTCGTGAATATCTAGAGGTTAGAAGCATGAATTGATGTGATTCCAGTGCCTATGATGTAGCTTAGAGAGTCTAGTTTCCATAACATCCGGCCTCGAAAGCTTTTAAAGTCGGGAAGTCATTCAAATGCTGGTTACAAGAAAAGTTGTCAAAGTAGTAAATTCGGGTCAAATTTAGTACATATTACAAGGTGTAAAACCCCTACTTAAAATTCGAATTAGGATTAGCCAACCTACAGAAGTTTATTTCTATGTGTCTATTAAAAATCTCCCAAAGTGAGAATCATCTGATTTGGAGTCTAAGATGGTTTTTAGGCCAACAAAATTTTAGTGTTCGTTCAGATCCAAAACTGAGTAGTTAAAAGTTTGATTTTATTTGGGGCACTTAAGAGGGGATATAAATTAGTGGAAAAATCATGGAGATAGTAAACTCATGATATATGATTTTTGGTAAAATTTATAAAGTTAGGTAGGTGTGGTATAGAAAATGGTAAAGCGACACTAAAATTCTGCATCTTCGGGTAAATTGTTAAACATTGAAAAAGTGTGTAAACGAATTGGTAAAGATGTTGGTCATAAGGTGTCGGGGTGACCCATGAGGGTAAATAGACACCTTTGACATCCATTATATGATTTTTACATATGCTTAAGCTTTTGGCTTAGTAGCATGTAACACGTGTTATTTTGTTGTTTAGCTTTGTGCAAGGATTTTAGGAATTGCTTTAGCATCAGGTGAGTTTCATAGCCCCTTTTTCTTATGTTTTATTGGGGTGAAAATGATGCTAAGTGTTAAAATGTTTTAGTTGATGTGAGTATGTGTTATGTGGTTATTGATTATGATGTGATACGCTTTATGGCTTTGTGATCAATTGGAGTTGTTTTCAGGTATGTAAGTTCGGTTGGAGAGTGGTGTTTACTACTCAATCAAATCCCACCTTATGGGCTTGAAAAAATACCTACTACATGTGTTTATCGATCAGATGGTAGTGAGCTACCTATGACCCTATTGTGAGTGTGGAAAGATAGACCTAGTTGACCGTGAGACACTGTGGTGGATTGGTTTGTACGGAGACTGCGGGACACGTGTGTTGTTATGGATTGTTTTAGTAATCGCAGCAATTGTTTGAAAGATTTTGTTATGTGTCTTAAACCTATGATTCTCACTAACCATTGTGTTGACGTTTTAAAGCATCATTTTCAGGTGATGCATCATGGGATGTTAAAGACAAGAGAAGTGGGTGCTATAGAGACCAAAAGGCTGCAGCGAGTTCAATCTCCTAGTTTTATGTTTTGCATTAATTTAATGATTTGGATTGATTTGTTTAGGTTGTTTTGGATGTTGCATGTCTTAATATTGGCGAGAACCCCCTTTTATATGTTTTTTGGTATTGTCATGACACATTGTGTCTTTTATATTTAGTTATGCATTTAGTGATCCTCTATTGTTGACACCATATGTTTTTGTAGAATGATATCCATGAAGTTACGCCTCTGTTTCCCCTCCCCTCCGCCTTTGGCAGGTGTATAGATTGGTATCAAACCTTTGGTTATAGAGAAGTAGGTGTTGAGCCTAGACTATAACCTAAGAGACTTTCATGTAGATGCAATTTAGGGCTAAAGTGTTTTAATGCTATAACGCTATCTTCCCACTATTTTTTGCATAGCATATAACTCGTATTTTTTGTCTAAGATTGAACATTTTTAGTATATTTTGTCCTTCCATTATCTGATATATATGTATTACTTTCTTATATTTTTAGCAATATTTTTCCCGCCACCCGTAAGAAAGTCCTCGTTGTGGAACCTTTTTTCCCAAGTGGCATAACTTATGAAGGACCAAATGAGGAGCCCTTATGGAACCAAAGGAGATAGGATAGGTTTGATCATCTGTCAGATGCGCGGAAGTGAAGGGCTGGACCCGCGGAGTTGGGTGATTCTTGTGGAGGCAAAGTCAAACCCAAGCGAGGCCCAACATAAGTTTATCCCGTCCTTTACCCCGTCATGTTTTATTGATTATTTCTTTCTGATATTTTGTATTTTGGGAATTGTTGTGAGATTTTTGTTTCTTTATGTCATTTCAATTTTATTTTGATATAAGTAAGTAGTTATATAATGGAGCATCCTTTATGTGTTAAGATGAGTGGGTTTAGGAGAAGTGCATTGTGGCATATATGCTTATATGTGAATTATGATTGAAATGGGTAATCTTGGAAGTAAGTACACGTATGAAAGGAGGCACTTATAATTATGGTGGCTAACATAATTATAAAGGCATCACACACGTAGACTTGTGAGCATGATTGCATTTATTTGTGTTTGGTTGTAAGGTGTTAGTGGTAATATGTTTTCTTTGATATTAGAAATCTGATAAGGATGGGTGTATGGGTTAAGAATTATTTCACTTACCCTAATTGGAGGATATGTTAAATTGAGTTGTATAGATAGTAAGTTTCTCCTCTATCTAGTATTTGCGGATACCTAGTTATTGCTATATAGTGATGCCTCATTTGCTCGTTATTTTTTGTTCATATATCCTAATTCAAACCTAGCATCCCTTCATCGTACTTTGTTAGTAAGGATACCGATTTTTCCTATTCGACGTCTCATGTATATTGGTTGTTTGGATCTGCTCTTTTGGATATAGGCGTGTTTTGTTAGTTCTTTCATTGCATTGATTACTCGTATGAGTATCAAACATTTCTTTTAAGCACTAATTATTTCTAACATATTAGTGTGGATCATTACTCCCTTGATTGTATATCCCTTGTTTTTCGTAACCCGTTGACGACGTGTTAGTATCGATGCTTTTAGGTTTGCTCTGTTGATCGTTATTTTGGATAAGACCTTACGTTTTCTTTTGGGTACGTAACGTCTTGCATGAGTTTTCTTGTACGAGTTCGTTTGATTTTATTTTGAGTATATGGTTCCTGGTATTTTCTTTCGTTTTCAATCAATAGAATTGTGTTAGAGTCTGTACGTGTTTTAGGATCCCATAGAATATATTGTGTCCTTTGGTTGAGTAACATATTTTTATAATTGATTCTAATCAAAAAACCCTTTGAAGTATTTGTTGGTGTCTTTGGAAGAAAAACTGTTGTATAAAATGTTCCTTTGTGAATAGATTTTAATTTTATAATACAAAAGCAAATTTAAAGTGATACAATAGTAATGGTTCGATACTTACCATTTAGATAACCATCTCTAAGAATTTTAGGACGAACTACAATAAATTTTCAAAGATAACATTTAAACAATTTTATTTATTATTTAAATTATTTTATACTAAAGTACTTCTTCATTTTAAATTGATTTTTATAAAAACATTATTTAATTTGGTCTTTCGAGTAAAGTCGATAATTGGTATAAGAATTTCTGTCTTTCGTATTGATTTGTTTATGTGTTCTTTTGTCGTGGTACATCTGTTGATTTTTTTTGTTCGCGTGTTCACTCGGCACATATACGTATCCTGTCTTTTAAAGGATTCTTATGTCATTTAATCCACGTCTATTTGCATATGTGAGCATATCCTATATGCATTCTATCTTTGACCTTCGATATTTCGTTTGTTATCCTATTCGATTGTTCGTAACCCTTGGAGTTCATTGATACCGTTGAGTCATAGAAGCTTTGATGTGATTGAGGAAGGACTGGTGTACCAAAAGGATGTTTTTGATGGTATGTTATGAGAAGGTGGTCTAGAATACCCTGTTTGAAAAAGGTGATGAGATACTTCGAGTACATGGGTGAACGTACTTTGCGATCCGCCAAAAAGCCCTAATGAACTGGGTAAAGTAGATGAACAGAAATTGAGTGAATTCGGTCGTAACGAGATTTATTGAAGTTGCTTCCATAAGAACTTGTCAATGACCACCACAAGCAATGACAAGTTGAGGTTTCGCGTTATACTTAGTTCTGGAGCGAACGCATTACGAAGTCTCCATATCTACCTAGCACCTTCGGAAATACAAGAATTGTCTGAACAACTTCAAGAGTTGCAAGACGAAGGTTTCATACGACCTAGTCATTTTTTGTGGGGAGCACCAGTGTCGTTTGTTAAGAAGAGGAGCATGGAGTTCATTTGAAGTTAGTGTTGGAATTACTGAGGAAGGAGAAGTTGTATGCTAAGTTTACTAAGAGTGAGGTAGTGAAGAATTAGGAAGTACCTACCGACACCATCCGAGATATGTTATTCTTAGGATTGGCAGGTTTACCTACCTACTTTTCATCGGCAAACTTTTCTATGATTGGTTAAACACCCTTACTTCCATTTCCCAAACTTAAGAGGGAATCAAAGTCATGATGATGCGCAAACGAGAAGGAGGTCTTTCTAGACTTTGAAAATGAAAGATTTGTGTTACGCATCGATTAATCGAATGTATGGTTGATGCGTTGAGTTAAAAAGTGAAGAGTGAAACTAATATGATTAGAGCAATATCCATGACTAATCCAGTCACCTGTTAAGGACAAGAATTTGCTACTCTAAAGTGAGGACGTCCAAGTAGAGAATGCGTCATCTATAAAATGCGCGTGACCTGAACCAACAAATGGAAAAGAGAGCATATTAATATTGTACTTTATGATAAATTGTATAGAAAAGTATGAGTATGAAATTCGCCTACCACCAGTAGGAAATTGTCGAAATTGATGCGTTAAGAAGGAAGGAATAAGTGAAACCTAGACATGTTTGAGCGATGGCTATGACCATCCAGTATGGAGTAAGAGGAATGATATTGGTAGCCCAAAGTGAGGCTTCAAGTAAGTGATGTACTCCGCAGAAGGCTTCAAGTGTACATTGACATATGGAAAAAGATGTAGGATGAGAGTTTGTACTTTATGGATGTATATGGAGTTCTGTTAGTGTTAGGGAATGATGAAAACGTAGTATGATGAGGCTCATACAATTCAAGGTACTTGGTACAATCCAGGAGCGGAAAAGACGTACTATAACCATGGAGACAGAGTATTATATAACCACGTGTAAGAAAAGGATATAGTTTTCTTTATGTTATCAATTGTTGGATTTGGTTAGAGAGGTGAAAGTTGTGATGTCAAAGACTTTTGGCTTGCTGTAACAGCCTGAGATACTTGAGTGAAAATAAGATAGAATCACCATGGATTTTATCACTAAAATTCCAAGGTCAAAGTAGTGAGTATGATGTGATTTGGGTGATGGTCGATAGACAAACAAAGTAGCTCATTTTCTAGCTATATAAGAGATTTAAAGATGTGAAGTTGGCAATGATTTATATTGATGAGATAATAGCAAGGAATGAAATTTTGGTGACGATCAACTAAGATTTAGATGGAAGATTACCCCTCGTGGTTTTGCAGAACGGCTAGCAGAAATGTTATGATCCATTAGCTTTTGAGTATTGGTTAGCATCCTCAAGCGGATGGACAAAGTGAACGTATGATTTAGACTTTGGAGGATATAATGAGGGCATGTGTTATCAATTTTGATGTTAGTTATCATTTGATCATTCGGTGTGCTCCGTTTAAACCTTAGGTGCAAAAAAATCGGTTAAAACCGGTTTTCGGTTATTAGAAAACCGGTTTTAAAAAAACCGGTTTTTCTAATAACCGGTTTCGGTTTTTTCGGTTTTTCCGAAATCGGTTTTTTTCGGTTATAAATGTTCGGAATCGGTTTTTATACCGGTTCGGTTTTTTTCGGAATTTAAAACTTCGAACATTTATTTAATAAACTTGTTAATTATCAAACATTTAATTAAACAATACACCGGAAACATACTAAACAAATACAATCATAACTTTTTATTTGCACCGGAAACATACTAAAAAAATACAACCATAACTTTTATTTAAACAATACAATTATACAACTAAAAATATATAAATACTAATACATTTCGAGCTTCGGCATGGCCATCACCCGAAAACATATTAGTGTACTCAAGTATGTCGAGCTTCGGCATTGCCATCACCCGTTATACTCAATCCATTAAATCTTCCAAAAAATCTTCTACATCTACGTGTTCAATATCTAAGTCTTCAAACTCACCTTCATCTAATTCGGTATTCGGAGGTGATATCCCTAAATCAACTTCTTCTCTTGCTATAGTTTCTTCAACGTCTTCTAATATCGGACCTTCCAACGATGTTTCATGTTGTACCCTATCTACTCCGTCCAAATAATCTTTCAAACATACACATACTTCCACGGATTCGGGGGTTAGTCTTGACCTTCTTTCCGATATAATTCTACCGCTAATAGAAAAGGCCGATTCGGAAGCTACCGTCGAAGCTTGGACCGTTAATAAGTCACGAGCCATAGCGGATAAAATTGGAAATTGGATTTCCCTTTCTTTCCACCAAGCCAAAATGTCAAAGTTTGTAAACTCTTCGGGCCTTAAAGTTATTAAAAAGTTTGTAGCCATATATTGTCCCAACTCGCTTGTTGGGGCCGATGTTCGTTGACGCTTTGTAGCGTCTTCAAATAAACTATTATAAAGGTTTATATTAATGTCACTTGCCATTCGGGACGATCCGGCCCGCATTTGATCAACAATTGGGTTTTGTTGTTGACCATATTTTGTTGCATAAATTCCAAATAATTTTTTAAAGTTATCGTTAAATTTAAAAATTTGGGAGTTTATATAGTTGGGGTCGGGGTTGTTAGCGTCTAACCCAAAGGATAAGTCTAAATTGTTCATTATTCTTGTTATTAAAAGTTCTACGCCTCCAACATTTAAACATGGATTAAGTGCGGCGGAACAAGTAAAAACCAAAGGTAAATTAGCAAAATATTTTACAAATTTCTTTTTTATAACTTTAACCATTCTTCTAAACATTTGACTAGGTGAGGTTTTTAATTCGTCTATTTTTTCCGTCATAGCATAAATTTGATTTAAAACTAATGAGCTAGTTGGGTAATAAACACCCGATAATATAGTTGTTGCCCCTTTAAAAACTTATAAAAAAATAGTTAAATCATTTAGTAGATCCCAATCTTGGTCGCTTATCGAAACGGACTTATTTCTATTAACAAGTGTTTCATTAAAAGCGTTTAAAGTCTCACGTTTTCGTAATATATTTTCAAACATCATGCAAGTAGAATTCCACCTTGTTAGGATCTGGTACTAGATAGATCTTCTAGCCTTTGTGGTTGTATGGTACTTATGTAATCACAAGCACATACGTGAGAGACTCTAGCAAATGTTTAGGCGGAAACTAAACAATTCAATAAAGAAGAACAACTATATGAACAACGATCCTCTATGGATATTTCTATTGATAACAAATTGTTTTTCTAAATTTCAATGCGTGCCAATCCCTAATGCTAAAGGTTTCTTTTATAGAGAAGAAACCCTAAATTGGTCAACAAGAAAACTAAAATCTCGTAAGAGATATACATCAATTTCAATCTCTTCCTAATTTAATAACCAAATAGTTTAAAAGCAATTGTCCGTTTCATTAATAACCAAGATTCGGGATTAAACCAATGAGCCGTAACGGCTAAATAAGAATTTGCCGTACCATGTGGTGCGGTCCAAGTATCCGTAGTTATAGAAACACCATATTTATAATCATGAAAACCATCAATAATATCTTTTTTTAGCCGTTTCCCATAATTTAAAAGCATCACTTCTAAGACATACGACTTACATGTTGATACCCAGCGTTTGTAGCCTCCTATATGATCTCCGTAAGCTTGACTTGTCAGAAGTGGTTGAATGGAAGCGCTTGTTGAATACAAATTTATTCGCATAAAATCAAGTCGAACCGCATCATTATCAAATATAAAAACTTGACCATCCGCACCAATAGTACCTTGTGACGTATCATTTTCGCTAACCGCATTACAACCGTTCTTATGAGTCCGGAGTGTAGTGTTAGACGCGGTTAATCAAATTTCATACATTTTCATGCACGCGCCTTTTCCACCCATCGATTCATAAATACACATATCGTAACAAGAACCAAACATCGCCTTTTCTCGAGTTGGTCTAATTCAGCACCACGTCTTTCATTGTGTAAGTTTATTTTATCGACCGCTAGTAGAAGAAACGGAGGCATTTAAGTGAAGCTTGTTGTGAATGTGAGTTTCTCCCATTATACGGGAATTTGAGAAATTAGAGTATATATATCACGAATTATAGAGAAAAAAAGAGAGATAAGAGAGTGTTTTGAGTGTTTCAACCCCAACCCATTACATGTATTTATAGTACTAAGCCATGCCCTAAAATCATCAAAAAACAAAAAAAAAAGGGTTTTGTTAACATAGCAATTATCATATCAATCCTCATATTACAAGTCCCGCCCATACAAGACTTGTAATACTTAGATTCATACATAATTCCATGTAAACAAAAATTATGACGGTCTCCGTGTAATACGATATTGTATAAAGCTATGAAGAAAAATAATATTCTTAGAGACCATTGTTTAACTTACAATGTCTGAGAACGAAATGAGACCATTGTGCAACTCACAATGTCTAAGAAGTAAAATGAGACCATTGTGTAACTTACAATGTCTGAGGTATAAATGAGACCATTGTGCAACCCACAATGTCTTAAGAAATGTTCTAGTATTTATATAATTAACTCTTATATAAATAAACGTACGATATACGCAAAGGAATGCAAGCATATATATATGTCATGTAAGAACTTAAATTAACAAGTAACCTAAGCAAGTAAGCAAGTAGTGTGTATGCACTTTGAAAACGTTTGTTGTGATGCAATATTTGCGAAAACGGCTATAGTCTAGGGTAAGATATGCAACCTAGTTCTCTATAGCCAGTGCTCAGATACCAAAGTTCTGTAAAGTAGGTATGACCGTTTAAATCCTTAAATGTTCTTCCAAAATGTATGTATGATTTTTAGAAATCAAAAATTATAAAGCATGCATGACCATTCAAATCCCCAAATAGTCACCAAAACGTATGTATAGTTGAACCACCTTTGTTCAAAGTAAGTATTGCCACTTTATTCAAGAAAACGCGCAAGTATTCATGTATATGTATTGTTGGCCCTGTAGACCCAACCAATCGTATTCCGACCTATTATAACATTCGTTTGCCCAGTGATAGCTAATCACCTAAACGGGGATTGTCAATCCCGAATAGATCTATTTTATAACATTCGCGTGGACAGCATGCTATAATGTTCGTTTGCCTAGTGATAGCTAATCGCCCAAACGGGGATTCACACCCGAATAGATCTATTTCATAACATTCGCGCTCACCCTCCAAGTGATTTACAGTTCATGAAGCTGTGACGTAGACTTATATATACCCATCACAGGTGTCCCCTCCAAGAACACCCGGGTATTTATTTAAAGAATATGTACTCCCGTTACCGGTGTCCCCTTCAAGAACACCCGGGCAGTAATGTAAAGAATATGTCTACCGTTACAGGTGTCCCCTCCAAGAACACCCGGGCAGTAATGTTATTGTTATCAGTTCAATCCGCTTAAGCTAATCCGTAATCATTTCAAAAGTAAAGTATGCATTCGTGACCAAAAATGAAGTCAAGTAACGTATCCCATAGCGAGCTATGTAAATGAGCATGTAAACCAATTTGTAATAGATCATGTAAATGCATTTGTAAACAAGCATGTTCTCACCCCAAAAATATATGTAAAACATGTAAAACGTGGGGCTATAAACTCAAAACTCGGGCAATAATGACATTTACACCCGGGCAGTAATGAAATATGTACCCCTCAAGGTGTCCCCTCAAAGAAAACCCGTGCATTTATTTATAGTTATCGTTACATCCGCTTAAGTAATCCGTAATCATTTCAAAAGTAAAAAGTATGTATTTGTGTAGGATCCTTTTAACAAATACACTTATATAACAAACCCAATCGAAGTAGAAAATTGAGGAGATGTGATTTTTTGTAGAGAGAGAAAGAAGAGAGAGAGTTGAGAGAGAATATAAAAAATTGAAATATTATAAATGAAATCAACTTCCTTTTCCTTGGTGGAAAAGATACTTATATACCCCGACACATTAAGTGACGTTTGAGATATTTGACTAGGACCCGGGCTCGGGTTTTGCTTGGGATTAAACCCGAAACATATACAATATTATATTAACTATCGAGCCCGATTCATGATACATTTCTATTAACAACGTTAACTAATTGATTGACCAGTGACTTAAATACATAAACTGAAGACTTCATGTTTGCTTAATATTTTGAGGTATACATTTCCCCCCTCCCCCCCCACAACCAGTGAGTTCATTGATGTCACTCCTTCATGAGATCAATGAGATTGCATTTTGATCGTTAAAGCTCATGTTGGCTCTTAGGTCTTTCGCTTTGTTCTTTGTTGTAGGCTGTTCCTCATGCTTTGCGATCTTTACTTTTGAGCTTTGACCATTCTCTTTAACGTCTTGCCTCTTACGATCTTGAGGCTTTGCAACATTCTCATACTATGCTTATCTTGAAAGCTTTCGTTCAGAGTTAGCGGAAGACTTTGCCTTTAAATCTTGAGCTTTCATGATAGATTGTCTTTGTAGAATAAGCATGAACATGTGGTAATGAATCGACTTTGTTTGATTGGGATACTGTCACCACCGTTTTAACCTGCAGGTTTACGTTAGTGATAATCAAGAAAATTGATTTGAAAATCAATCGACGTGTTACTTATAAAAGCGTTTTTGTAACACATCGGGAGTTTTAATCTTTTTATCAAAATTCATCAAACGTTAATTCATTTACTGGACCAAATTGATATCTAGTTTTCACAAGTTTGATTCATATAGAATCTCGCAAGTCACCTACCAAGAGCTTATTTGATGCTGACTCAAGCAGGATTTCCATCTTCATTGTGAATACTAAAAGTATCACTCGGATGTTCTGGCAAATATCACAAGTATATTGCGTAGGACTCTTGTTAACCGCTTGTGAACTTGATGATGTTCAACAAGTGTTTGAAATGGAATGTGTCCTAACGAGATTTAGATTGGTCTCTAGGCTCTAGACTCGATTAGTGCATTTTGGTTTTTGTACTCGAAGGCTGGAGCAGACTGCCACCTATTCAATATCAACAATCTAGGAGTGAGATATCAATAGATAACGTGTGTATCTCCATGACAAATGAGACAAGTTTCTGTTGAGAGAAACCCGAATGGCTGGGAAGGGTTGTGCATTGCATCACTGGGTCCATGATGTCGTTTTCAATGTCAACATCAACTGTGTTCTGACAGCATATGTAATGACACCAAGCTTCTGCCTTAGTTGTGTGGAGGGCTTCTTGTTTACACCATTTATCCTTACATTTCTTTTTCTTTCTTCAACGACCCTTCAATGTAAGTTCGTCAAAAGTATATAAAAGTGCCCCTCTATAGAAAGATAAAAAAATACTCGTCGCGATGGTGTATTTTTGGTCGTTTAACGATTTATCGTTTGCTAGATATTTGAGTTTTAAGAAAAATGTGAAAAGTGAATTTTTTTATTATGATGAAAAAATGAGTGGTTAGGATTCACTCATTTGTTCTTTAAGATGACCATAATCTTTATGAATAATAACACCTTTTGGACCTGCAAAGTAACGGCCAAAGTCACCCAAAAAAAAACAGGAGCCCAGCTATTAAACGACGTAGTTTTATTCCTTCTTTAGTATATAAAAAATATAATATAATAATGATTTGTAAACACCAATTATATGATGATAATAAGCACTGTAGAATATATTCCAAATAGATGAAGAAAAAGAAATTTGTTTATTATCCACTAAAAAAAAAGCGATGGAATCAAAGCAAGAATATGTGGTAAATTTGCGAAAACACGGAGCCGCTCTCACCCAATACTTTGGAATCCACTACTCCCCACTAAGTCATTAAATAACTCAACCATAGTTAACCCTTAACCCAAACACCACCCTTTACAAAACCCCTCATCCCCCCTTCAATTTTCCCCATCTTTTTTGCTTTGCGGTTTCATTTCTCCGCTTCATTTCATTTCTTTTCTTTTGTCGGTTCAAATTTATCAAACCAAAACCATGAGTTGCAATGGTTGTAGAGTTCTTAGAAAAGGGTGCAGTGATACCTGTATTTTACGTCCTTGTTTGCAATGGATCGATACTCCTGAAGCTCAAGGTCATGCCACTGTTTTCCTCGCTAAATTCTTTGGTCGAGCCGGTCTTATGTCCTTCATCTCCGCTGTTCCTCTTAATCAACGTCCATGTACGTCATTATATAGATGAAAATAAGCTCACTTTTTATGACTTATTTTAAAACTTTTCGGTTTATATAAGTTTATTATGTCATTTTATGCCAAAAACCAAATAAGCCGAAACAAACGCCCTAATAAAACGCTAGGGTTTGTATATTATGCATTTTTTAATAAGTTATTATATTATATAGAGCTAATGTTTATACTTTTGACATGATCTACAGCTCTATTTCAATCACTCCTATTCGAAGCAGCGGGTCGAACAGTAAATCCAGTAAACGGAGCCGTAGGACTGTTATGGACCGGGAACTGGCACGTGTGCCAGGCATCGGTCGATACGGTCCTACGAGGTGGTACTTTACGGCCAATACCCGAACTCATGGAAGCAGGATCACCAGCAGTAGTGATGCCAAAACTGTCAGAAAACAATAATAATCTAGCTAAGGTGCAAGACTCGGTTAAATATCCGAGGTCGAAAGTAGTGAAACGCAGACGTACTGCCGCTGATCTCGATCTAAATGAAAATAATTCCGAAGAGTCTTCGGTCACGACTACGTGTTTGGATTTGAATTATACTACTGAGGAAGGAAGATATGTTCATTTGTTGAATCTTTTTAAGTGATCATGAGATAACTAATTAATTAGGTATTTTTGGCTGGAGATTAGTTTACTGGCACATGATTTCCCGGATTTTGTAAGGAGGGGAAAATGAAAGTTGGCTGGTGATTTTGATGTTTCGTTTTCCGTTTTGTTTCATGTAGCTAGTTATATCGTGAGTACGTACTTTTGTAACCGGAAATTTTTGAATAAGTTGTTTCCATTTTTTGCGTTTTTAAAACGAGACTTGAACTTATAACCATATAATTGCAGAGCATTCTCGCGAAGATCTCTTGACGTACTAGCAATTATAGTTTGATGTTGGGTCGAGTTTATTAAGTTATTGAAGTTCAATACATTTTTACTATGTTTGTTTGATTAGGTAGTTATAAACTTAACTTATGTTAAATCAATACTATCTAATTGTACCAAAAAGTCAAAAATGTCACATTTATCTTGTAACAACTATACAAGATGAATTATTGTCCTTATAACCGAATCCTCTGCGTATCATTTACTTGTAATGGGGTCAATAATTTTAAGGTGCAAGATGTTTGTCATATTGTTGCCATCAATGTCATCTTTAGTTAAGTCTATCTGCTAAGTTTAAGGTTAGTAATATTTGATTTGCTAAAGATTGTGGTGAGAATTGATGGGGTTAAGTTCTTTCATCGTGTTTCTTAAGAAGGTTAGCGGTGACGAAATTAGTGGCTCAACGAATTATCATTTGACGAAATTCGTGCAGTCGCGTATCATTTTATTGTATTAGTACTGCACATCATTTTATAGTATTAGTATTCCGGTCATACAATATTCGAATTAGACTATTAGTAAGGCAACCCACCAATTTGGTCGGTCTTTGCTACACCAACCCACCAATTCAGTCGGTCTCTCATAGACCAAAGTGTCCCCCCTCCCCCCCTTCTACGAAGCACCATCCAGACGCGTCTCCCTCAGACCATTTCATTTATTCGGTCTGTCAGTGGACTAAAAGAATGATTTGGTTTGTGTGTGTGACTTTTGGTTTAATTTATATTTGTGAGGTTGTGTATGTGGTCTTCTTACTGCGAGTGTTTCGTCTGTGATTGATCTAGGAGAAAGAAAGATGAGTTGGCGTTGATGTAGCGGGGCTGATTCGATCACCTTTACGTTTGCATTATACTAGTCGTAGGGTATGTTTGGCGAAATGTGATGGGGCTGGGGCTGGCCTTGATGTAGCGGGGTTGATTCGATCACCTTTACGTTTCCATTACTACTAGTCTTAGGGTATGTTTGACGAAATGTGATGGGGCTGGGGCTTGGGTTGTAGTTGGAGCTGGAGCTGGAGTTGGGGCTAGGGCTTATATTATAAGCCGAAATTGAAATTTGTATTTTTTTTAACTTGTTTCGCAAATTAGCTTAAGCTTGGGTTTATATTGCAAAATTACTAAAAATGACATAATTAAATGAGTTTTTGTATGTGTTAGATATTTTTATGGGTAAATAAGTAATTTATGATTAAAAAGCCTCGGTCTAAAGTTTTTAGCCTCTTTTACGGGGATAAGGCTTATAGTGACTTATGACTTATACGCCATTTCATAAGCCTGCATGATAAACAATACTTACTTTATAAACCGATTTATTTTAAAAACCCAACCCCTATAAGCCTCACAAGCCCATGTCGGTTGGTCTAAACTTTGTTTAGTTATTTAGTTGAGGGGTTTGCTAATGTATTTGGTGGAACTGTTTCATAAGATTTCATTATCTATAAACGGCTAAATTAGTAAGATTTTTGATTTGTTTAAAGTATAAGAACAAAAAATGAATGACAACTTGCTGAAGAAGTTACGAATACTTGACAACTAATCGTTTATAAAAACGGAAATAATTATAATTGTAAACTTATGGTTCTTGTAATTTATAGGTATTGCGATCCAAAAGGGTTATGCGTTAGAAAAAAATATAAATATACGTTATAGTTTTAAAATGGATAAAATAAAAAAAATTAACGTTTAACTAATTCTATCTTTTACGAGATGTAAAGGAGGTGAGATGTAAACAATATTACCCTTACTCGAAAGTAGAGGATGTTGCTTTTAGAAGACTTCCGGCGAAAGGATGTTACTACTATTTTTAACCAAGTATTATTAATTGAATTTTACTTATTTATTATGTTTTTTATTTTAAAAAATATATTTTCTCTTTATTTATAGCAGAGATAGTAGTAGACAGGTGAAATAACTGAGAAGATAAAGAGGTTTCGCCAACTTTTTAAATGAGAGTTTCATTGTTCCAAAAATAGTTAAAACCTTTTTATACAATTATCAATAAATGAGCATTTATTCTCTATCCAACAAAATCAAACAAAGATTTTGAATACACGACATGATCGAGTGGTAGCTAGCTACAATATCTTTCAACTTTAATTTGATAAGCCATTTTCGGGTAAAGATTTTTTGTGTTATTCAATAGGTTATATACAAAGCTTATCAAAATGTTTTTGTAAGGTGTTTGGCATTGCGTTTGCAACTCAATTATCTGCTTAATGCGTTTCATCAACGCAGTTAATTTGTTTTTAGTGTTTGGCAACTTTTCCTTCAAAATCAATTATCTGTGTTTGGAGAGTCTCAAAACCATTGTTTTAAAAGGCTCGTCATGGCGTCGCTAAGGCCTCGCAAAGGCGCGAGGCTTGACCTCCACGCTACGCAACATACCAAGGTTTGGGCTTAAGACTTAACATGAGATGGGGAGTGGAAAAACGTGATAAGGCGCGATAAAGCGTGATGCATGGAGGCTTTTTTGAATTCAATTTCGATAAAAATCGTATTTTTATATAGAAATTAGAAAGATCACATGCAAAGATAGTTTATTGACTTTATTATGACACTTTTTGTAAGCTCAATATATTTAAAATATGATATGATATAAATATATAAACTTATAAATATTTTCATATTTATAAATTTTTGTAAGGTGTTTGGCATTGTGTTTGCAACTCAATTATCTGCTTAATGCGTTTCATCAACGCAGTTAATTTGTTTTTAGTGTTTGGCAACTTTTCCTTCAAAATCAATTATCTGTGTTTGGAGAGTCTCAAAACCATTGTTTTAAAAGGCTCGTCATGGCGTCGCTAAGGCCTCGCAAAGGCGCGAGGCTTGACCTCCACGCTACGCAATATACCAAGGCTTGGGCTTAAGACTTGACATGAGATGGGGAGTGGAAAAACGTGATAAGGCGCGATAAAGCGTGATGCATGGAGGCTTTTTTGAATTCAATTTCGATAAAAATCGTATTTTTATATAGAAATTAGAAAGATCACATGCAAAGATAGTTTATTGACTTTATTATGACACTTTTTGTAAGCTCGATATATTTAAAATATGATATGATATAAATATATAAATTTATAAATATTTTCATATTTTGTGTCGCTTTAAGTCACGCCTTAAAAACGTCATGACTCGTCATGGCTCGTAAAAGCGTGAGGCTTAGCCATGCCGCCACGCCACGCCTCACGCTATTTATAACCTTGCTCAAAACGCAAAAAGTGACAAGCAGGTAGGGACATGCTTTTACAAAACGTAGAAATCTCTTGAGGCCAATATTACAAAAGTGCCCTTAACATTTAATTACCTTTTATTTTGATCCTCTTCCTTATAGTTTCCATGTTCATGTATTTTACCTTCATTATGATTCTTTTAATAAAATGTAAAAAAAAATATAAAACAACAAGCTTCATTCCAGTGATGTTGATGAAAAAATATTTATTGGTTTTCTAAAACAGTGATGATCGTTTAAAGTTTGTGTATAACAGCTTTAAGTTCTTATTTGTTTGAGTTACATATGGGTTGAATTGATCGATATAGAATGATGTAGTCAAATTGGGTTTTGTGGAGAAGATATATGAATAAGTCAAAGGGATAATTATGAGCTTGTTGTTATATATAAAATGGATAATGTTTTAAATAAAATACATAAAAGTTATAAAGAACTTATTTTTAAACCTATAAAAGTTATAAAGAACTTGTTAGGTTCTTTATTTTCATACAAATATAGAACTAGAGAGAGAAAGCTAAAGAGAGAAAGTGAAAGGGGGAACACATATGAAAACACACTAAATGTGTGTAAAATGATTCAACCAACACCCTCCCCATGTGTGGAGAGGGTTTATATAGTTACAAGGGTGCGAGCTAACAGGGCTTTTCTTAGGCTTTCTATAAGCCGGCTTGGTTAGCTTCATAACTATTACATAAAATTTGTCTAACTATTACAAAGGCTCGTGAGATCGATAATGATCGTCACTTCACTAAAAACTGAATTCCTAACAATCTCCTTCTAAGGGACGGTCGTTGAGATCTCATAAATGATCAACACTTTTTGTATTTCTAACAATCTCCCCCTAAGGGGTGATCATAGAGATCTCTCTTTGTGACCTTGACCATTAATCGTTGAAGCTTTTTGTCTTGATCTTGAGTCTTTTTTCTGTAATACTTGATCTTTTGTCTTGCATCTTTATGTAGTGATCTTTGACTTGTGGCTTGAGCTTGTTTCTTTAAGAGTGTCATTGTATGTGATCTTGAGCTTTCTAAAGATCTTGAGCTTTCTAAAGATCATCAGCCAAATTTAATCTCTAATCATCATCTTGTGATCTTTCGCCATCTTGTGTGCTTGTAACTTTCGGGCCGACATGCTCATACTTGTTGCAATCTTGAAAGCTTGACTTTATATTCGTACTTCTTCATCAATACATAACTTCATATCTTTGACATACTAAAGAAGAGGTTGATATCAAAGTTTGCGGAAGCTTTAGGTCAATCTTTCTTGATGTTATAACGTCATTGAGTCTTGAGTATGATCATGCGGCTATGAACTTGACTTTGCTGGAACGAGGTTTCTGCATCTCCATCTTTATGCAATCCTGACATAAAACATTTAGCAATAAAGCTTGGTGACGAATATGGATTTGTCATTTGTCGGAGTTCGGTTGCATTAACCTCCGGTTCTGCGAGGATCATTTTACAGTATAAATATTGTACATGTGATCAGGTAGATTCATTATAAGAACCTCCTTGACAGGGTTTCCAGCTCAAAGTGTTAGATCCTCTAACGCAGGTGCATTAGATTCACTATACTTGCTAGTATCTCTTTACCAAACACCTCAAATCAGGCTACCTCACTAATAGTATTGCTACTAATAGAACGGTAAGAGTGAATCAGTGAGTTACTATTTCACCAATTGAAGAGAAAATTGATTTGAAAATCAATGGACGTGCCACTAGTAAAAGTATTTTTGTAACACATCGAGAGTTTTAAGCTTTTATCAAAATTTATCCTCCGTCAATTCATAATCTGGACCGAATCGATACCCAGTGTCACAACTTTGATCTTAGGATCTCACAAGTCACCTACCGTAGAGCTTGTTTGATGTTGGCTCTAGCAGGATTTCCATCTTCATTGTGAATACTTTTGTATCACTCGGATGTTCTGGCAATATCACAAGGATAATGGAAGACTCTAAGAATTCTGTTTTCACAGTGTGCAAAAAACAAGTATATTGGAATAGTGTCCCTTCACGAGATTCATTGATGATCTCTTGCTCTAGACTCAATAGTGCGATTTGGTTTTTGGTGGCGGAGGTTGGAGCTGACAGCCCCCTTTTCAATACCAACTAACTGGAGTTGAGAAAGGTCAATAGATAACGTGTTAGTCATTCCGTGAGAAATACAACGAATCTATTGATAGATTCTATGAGTGGCCTAGGGAGGGTTGTTGCATTGCAACACTGGTCACCATGAATGTCCCAGTCTTTCAATGTCACCAATCATCATTGTGATTCTGACAACAGATGTATTGACCCGGTTTCTGCCTAGGTGTATGGAGGACTTCTTTTTTTTCACCATTTATCCGTATAATTCTTTTTCATTCTTCAACCCCTTTAGTGCTTATCGAGACTTCATGACTAGTACATTGTTGGGTTTGTTTCAATATTAGCTCCATCCTAGTCGGCACTATTCCCTTTTCTCACTTTTACTTCTTTTTTTTATCATACCTAAGGACTTCTACACTAACTAGTGGATTGTCCCTGGGTAGATCCCTTCGGTTCTGGCTGGATCATGGGAACGAATACCTAACCTTATAACTTCGATAGAATTAAATTCATGGTCGGTCTTTTGGTACTGTTCTCCTTGCCATAAAACCATTTGAAAAACTCAATCAAAATACTTGTGATATAAATATCAAAGCTTTTTGTACATCAATTGTTTTAGCTTTTCAGAAATGCTCCCCCTCAATATGTGCACCGATACACGAAATGGTTTAACACATGGGGGTTGGAGTACACTTATGAGTCCATAAATCACATTTTTATAAGTTTTTATATTTTAATCACTTTTTCTCTCCTTATCAAAAATTTCAAACCCTTTGATATTTTGGATATCAAATGATTCAAATGTGTTAGAATCTGTGAGAAAAAATATACCAATTATTCATAGGCCGATAATAGAACATATTAATGCTCTCCCTCAAATTATGAGGGTATGTGTTAGTGTCAAATTTTTTGAAAGACTTTAAGTTTATTCGAAAAACTCATGAAAAATTTATACATGAACACATAACACCTAAAGATAAACTACATAATAAAGTGTTCACAAGATTATGTATGAGTCAGGACCTGAAAATGTTCAAACCGAAAATGACAAAGTCATTCTGTCCAGTCCACAATCATGTATTCCGTCCTCTAAAATCTCTTTTTGAAAGTTGTCTTAGCTTCCTCCCGAACCAGCAATCCTTTCTCGAGTAGATTCAAAAATTTCTTACAAGCCGTATTAATAAGACTTGATGTATAAAGCCCAAATATTCTAAGTACATTCTTTAAATAAAATACATAAAAGTTATAAAATACATAAAATGTTTGACATTTTTAAGTTCTTTAATATACGTCGTCAAAAATAATGTGTTTATATGTTACTTTTGGCAATATATAAAGATGTCATTTATGGTAATATTACATGTAAAGCTATTTAATAATCCTATTTGTCAAACACTAAAAAATTAATTATCTGATTATTACGATATCAAACCGCAAAATTTTATCCAAACACTATATTTTAAAATCACGTTTTGATACAGCTGATTATATTATGCGATATCAAAACGAGTAATCTATTTTACATAAGCAACCCCAAACACCAACTTAAGAGTAGTGAATGTGGAATGTTGAGTATTTTGATTTTTAATGCTCGTTTACTAAACAACAAGTACTTTTATCTTTTTTTCGAAACGTATATATTTCAACGCTCCATGAAGTAGCATTGATGAGCGTTGAGCATTTAGGAACTATTTTACACATTCTGATTTCAACTACAACTACGTTACCAAACGTTTTTATAGAAATCTAATGTTACTGCTAACAACTACTGCTCATAACTGATGCTTACAGCTCATGCGTACGACCACTACTTACATTTTGCTCACGGCTCACTGGTACTGCTATTTTTAACACACCCATAATAATAATTTGTAACCAAATGGTTTATGTCCTAGTGATATCCCTTGTTGTGTGGTCCACAACTAAATGATTGCGGGTTTAAGTCGTGTTGAAGACATTTTGCTCGCGGCTCACATGTGAGATAGTTAGTTGTCGTTTAAAATAATAATAATAATAATAATAATAATAATAATAATAAAGTGATGTGTAAAAAAAATAAAATGATGTATAACATAATAATAATAATAATAATAATAATTTTAATATGATTAGCTTGGAGAATTAGAGAAGGATGCGGTGACCTTACTGAATCGAATCCGAAAGTTCTCCGTGACTCAAGACATTGGAGCACGTGCTGCAATTCATATTTTTAATAAAATTAGCTTTGTTATAGCAAATGGAGTACGAGCTCAGACATTATCTCGACTTCCCACTAACTTTTTGTAAATATTTTATTTTCTCATAAAGTGATGATTGGATAAATAATAATAATAATAATAATAATAATAATAATAATAATCTCGGCTCTCTTCTAATCTATTATAAATCTCTTAAGTTCAAAGATAGCATATTTTTTAGACTATCCGTATTGGTGGCGCTTAATGCATAGTGAGGTATACTCACGAGGGAGCACCACTATAGGGTGTTTGTGTAACATGTGAGTAAAAAACAGCTCATAATGGTGAGATGGTGACAACTTGGTAACCGTGCAATGTTTATATTATTTATTTGGTTTGTGAGAGAGGAGTGAGGAGGTAAATAGAGAGAAAAAGCTAAGATGACGTTGGGATGATAGATGAGTGAAGATGTTTTTTGATGACTGATAAAGGTAATAGAGAGAAAAAACTAAAATACCGTTGAGATGAAAGATGAGTGGAGATGATTTCTGATGACTAATAAAAGTAGTCTTGACAATCGTGTGATGCATATATTCTAATTAGATGAAGATTCTCTCATGTTAATGGTAACTTGATAGGTCATGTTGACCAATCACAATTAAAATAAATATAAATGAGCTCTTTGAATTTCACTGAAAGAAAAACTTTTATACATTTATCTCAATTGTGATTGGCCAACATTATCAAGTTACATTTGACTTGAGATGATTTGGATCCATTTCAATTCGCTATTCGAATAACACACCCAATATAGGTATGAATTATGATCTCGTTTCAAAAAATCAACACAAATCCACTGCTTGGAAATATATTTATTTTGTAGGGTACTGGTTTAACCACAATCGAAAAGATGATAGGGACTGATAGGTTTTCTATTCCCTAACTAGATTAACACGCAGTGGAAATAATAATTAATCTAGTGCTAGAAGGGAACTAAACCCCAAAGGATCTAAACCTGATTAACTAAAAGCAACTCAAAAAAAAGAAAAAAGAAAATACTAACCTTTGAGAAAATCAAATTTCTCACACGCAGACCACCTTGGTCGAACTTGGAGGCAAGTACCCAAACGAGAGTACCTCTAATGGCTCACACCCACGAACCAAGAGAAACTATTATTCGAACTCCTAGGGTCCCGTCAATACAAAAGACTCTTACAAGGAGTAAGAAATAGATAGTTAGAATTGAATGATGAAGACCTAGGCATGCCCCTCTATTTATATCCAAAAGGAGGATGTTGGGTTGTCTCCCTGAGGCGATGTGGGACATCCCCCAAAAATATCCCGCGCCTTGTTACGGCGTAACACCAAAAGTGGTTACGCCGTAACCTATTCTTCGAAACCTTTTCTCTTTTACGGTTCACTGAGGGCGACCAAAAAAGGACTCTACTTTTGACGATAGTCTTACCAATTAGTTATGAACTTGGACACTAATTCCAACAATCTCCCACTTGGACAATTCATCAACTATAATTGGTCTAAGCCTATCCCGATCAACTAAGCAGAGAGTGCCATCCAATGCAACTGCTAAACTCTAAATCATTTTAGAGTCAGCCCTTAGATAAGCGATCAACTATTCCTTTGTTCTACTGATATCGTGTGAACCTGAGACATGGATTTTAATCAATCTCTAGGTTCAACATTATGTTTCTTGATTTCCGATTATTTGACTATATGAGACTACTGAATTGAACATATCAATTTAGTCCCGGCTAGGCCTAGCACATTTAAGTCAACATTTAATCATCGAGGGGCCCATTTACGCGCAGCGTTTGAACAAATAAACTTTATAACCGGCATTTACGCTCAGCGTTTGAACAAACTAAAGTATAACAGACTTGAAAAACTAGAATCTCGATGCATCTCCATTTTAAGAATAGAAGACATTATCATCTTAGAATTACTTGTGATTTTAATCCATGAAGTAATCTCTCTAAGTGCGGGTTTCTCCTATATTTAACTCCCATTAAGTACTCATGAGTGTTGCAGCATTCTCTATGCTATGTCTAATCTCCATAGACAATCTACTAACACTCCATGACAGTCTTAAATCAATACTTACTTCCTTATAGCATGAACGACTGAGGGGGTTTGAGTAAACTAAGTACTCAGGAAGTGGTTTCTAAACATGCAAAAATGAAACACAATGACAATTAATAGTAAATGGTAGAACACTTTCATATAAATAAATCTCCATTATTTAATCACCAAATCTATTACAATATCAATCATTCTTTATAATGTTTCGAATTTAAACTAACAACTAAAACTTTATTTTATCTTTCAATCTTATGTTAAGCATGTTCATCGTGTTTGGACTTAGCCAATGCCTTTGTGAATGGATCAGCTGGATTATCCTCTGATCGTACGTCTTTCACAATCACGTGTGCTTCTGCTACTTTGCTTCGAAATAAAATGGTATTTTCTGTCAATATGCTTTGACTTTCCGTGATCTTTGGGTTCTTTAGTCAAGGCGACCGCACTCTCATTATCACTATGAATATTTCAATGGGGACTATGTAAACATTTGGACAACAACTCCAAGATCTCCAAGAGATACTTACATCCAAGATAGCTTCCTTTGAAGCATCACAAGCTGCAATATACTCAGACTCGCATGTGGAGTCTGCTACTGTATCTTGCTTTGAACTTTTCCATGTCACCGCTCCTCCCATTCAGTAAGAATTACACCAACCAAGACTGTGACTTTACTATCAATCCTTTAGACTGTTTGTCAACTGCCATCACAATACCAGTCACTCTTAGTTCCTTTTCTTTATCATAAAACCAAGAACTATGTCTTTATGTATTCTTAAATACTTAAGAATGTTTCTTATCAGCTGTCTAATGACATCGCCAGGATTCTGCTGATGTTGACCTCAACATGCTCAAAAGCAAAAGGAACATACAGGCTTGTACCGACTTCATGGCATCATGATCGAATCCTATTGCCGAAACATATGAACCCGACTCATTTTATCCAGTTCATCCATCAGATTTCGGACAAAGATCACATCTAATTTTTATGTCATGATGTAAGGGTAGATCCCCTTCTCTTAGAATTTTCCCTATTTGAAAAAATCTTTTCAAAATTTTCTCTAAGTACGTGTTCCGACAAAGTCCAATAAAACGTCTTGTCCTATCTTCTATAAATACTTATACCAAGACAAATGCTGCATCTCCCAAATCTTTTATAGCAAAACATCTCCCCAACCAGTCTTTTACACTTTATAACATTGGGATATCGTTTCCTATGAGTAGTATATCATCCACATATAATACCAGGAAGACTACACCACACCCCCAAAAAACACTTGGCTTTTGATATAAATACAGGACTCAATCTTCGCTTCTATAAAATCCAAACGGTTGACTTTCTCATTGCAGCATAGATTTTAGCTAACAGAACCAGTTATTAAAGGTCCGAAAAAATGGCCTTTTGAGCTGTACACCTTCGGAATACTTTGCATTATCAAAACCTTTGGTTGAGCCAAAAACACATCCTCTGTCAGTTTTCCGATAAGGAAAGCGGTCTATGACATCCATGCTTCCATTAATTTTTAAACTAAGAACACAGCTATGCAAGCATTATCGTAATTGACTTTATTTTAGCTACTGGTGAGAAGGTTTCCTCATAATCAATCCCGTAGGTTTGAGTATAACCCTTCGCAACCAACCTAGCTTTATAAGTGTATACCTTCCCATCCATGCCTGTCTTCTTTTTGAGTCCAACTTACATCCCACATCTATAAGACCGAGTGTGGTGTCAATCAAATTCCAAACTTGGTTGTCATACATAGACTGGATCTCGTTTTTCATAGCTTCTTTCCACGTAGCAGCTTAGGCTGCCATCGCTTTCCTTGTAATTATCAGACTGATTCAAATCAATTAGTGTACTATATTAATACCTGTCCTCTTCAATTATGAAAACCATAGTAGATAACTGAGGATCCTGAGAAAGGCTTTGCTTACCTCTAACAACTTTTCTGCGAATGTAATGGGATATATCAACAGGTTCAACAGGTGTTCGACCACCTCTTTTTAGTGTTATGTTACATAGTTTCTCCATCGAACAGACTCTTGAATTTCTTTAAAGTCTATTTTACTCCCACTGTCCTCTTTAGATATCATTTCTCTCTCGAGGAACGTTCCTCTTCGAGCTATAAACACCACATTATCGTTGGGTCTGTAAAACAAATATCCAAATGATTCTTCCAGATAACCAACAAAAAGACACTTTTTAGATCTGGCTTTTAGTTTGTCTTGAGCTTCTCGTCTAACGAAAACCTCACAACCCCAGATTTTGATGTGCCCAAGAGAAGGACGTTTTCCCTTCCACATCTCAAAAGGTGTCTTCGAAACCTTCTTAGATGGGTACAAAGATTTAAATATGGCGCTGTTTCTAATGGCGATAACCAGAAACTTTTAGAAGAGTGTTGCTCGACACATCATAGATCGAACTATGTCTAACAAGGTTCTATTTCTCCTCTCAGCAACACCATTCAGTTGTGGCGTTCTAGGAGGAGATAACTGTGAAACTATACCACAGTTTTTAAGATGATCAAAAAACTCGATACTAAGGTACTCTCCCCCTCTATAGGATTAGAGCACCTTTATCTTTCTGCCCAGTTGGTTCTTTACTTCGTTTTGATACCTTTTGAACATTTTAAAAGTATCCAACTTATGTTTAATCAGATAAAATATCCATATCTACTGAAATCATCAGTAAACGTAACGTAGTAGCGTTTTTCATCTTTTGTGGCTGATCGGAATGGTCCACACACATCTGTGTGTACCAAGTCCAATAGTCCTTCACCTCTTTCATACGTTCTTGTGAATGTGATTTAGTCATCTTGCCCAATAAGCAAGACTCGCATACATCATCCGATTTGAAGTCGAATGATTCCAATACTCCATCCTTTTGGAGTTGGGTGATGCGTTTCTTGTTTATGTGCCCAAGACGAGAATGTTACAATTTTGATTTATCAAGCTCATTAGACGAACCAACATTTAAAATCACATTGCCATTATCAATACATTCAACAGTTTCATATATGCCTTTGCAATGAGAAGCTTTAAACACAAAACAACCATTTGAATAAACTAAAATATCTCCCATACCACTGTCAAATGAAAATTGCTAACCATCCTTTAAACAAACATGAAAATGAAAATAATGTTGCTTGTCATTCTAACGAATAATGCAAATATTTAAATTTATCCAACTCATAATTTTATCATGAGCTCGTACTTTCCAATCTTTGTCACAGGTGTGATTTTCCTGTTTCCCATGACTAAGTTGAGCTCTCCATGCTTCAACTTCCTACTTTCCTTTAGACCCTGCAATACAGTGCAAATGTGAGTACCACACCCTGTATCCAAGACCCACGAATCAGAAGTTGTAGTATTGTGGAGTTCGATCATGAACATACCTGAGTGACCACCCTTTTCGACCTTTCCGTCTTTGAGATCCTTCAGGTACTTCGGGCAGCTACGCTTCCAATGCCCCTTTGTGTTGCAGTAGAAGCACACTGCTTCCTTTGGATCACCTGTAGGTGCAATCTCAGAATCAACCTTTCTCTTAGACCCACGATCGGACTTTCCTTGTGTGGCCTTTCCTTTCCAGTTGGAATGAGAAGTCTTTCTTTTCTTTGCATTGTGACCAACATTCAACACAGAAGCTGCTGAAGTAGAGGGCACATCACTTTTCTTGATCCCTTGTTCAGCGGTTTGCAATAAGCTATGGAGTTCCATTATTGAGGGCTCTTTCCCGTTCATTTGATACGAGAGCACAAACTGATTGTATCAGCTGCAGAACCAGATTAGGAATTATGTTGATTATAAACACAGCATCGAACGCCATGTTCAGAGATTCCAACCTGTCAAAGTACCCTTTCATCTCTAAGACGAAAGCACATATAGAGGCTTCAGGTTTCGGTTTGCAAGCCATGAGAGATTTCACAACATCAAGGCGTTTCTTGCTTGCCTTTGCCTGAAACATCTCTTTCGTTGGTTCATTTCATAAGCCCAAGTGTTCTTAAAAGTCTTTTGCAGTTCAGGGCTCATGGATGCTGCCATGATGTATGACACTTGTTTGCACATCTGGTGAATTGTGAGCTTCAATCTCTTTGGTGAATCATTATCAATTATGGGAAATTTGCAACAATCTAGAACATACTTTTTGTTCTCGTAGGATAAAACCAAAGGTTTCACATCCCAGATTTCATCTAATTGTGGACCGGTGAGTCTTTCCCTCCCAAGAACTGAGAGTAAAGAGAAGCTTGAGTTGGGTGAGGGATTGGGAGCTGGAGTATTGACACCATTTTCAGAAGACATCTTCAAGATAAAATATTTTAGTTAGCATGAATATTCCTTAATTAATTACCTAATTTTAAATTAAGGCTAGGATCCATATTTTAGATTTGTTTATGAAGAGGGTTGCCGTAATCACATCACAAATTTATTTTAGGTAGACAATGTCTTTGTCAATTTCATTCTCTATGAAATTCCTAGTTCTTTTGAGATTCATTGATTCTGATCAATGGCATGTTAATCTTTTACTTTAGCATAAGTTCATTATTCATTAATTATTAACGTTGTGATATGAGGGACCCATGAAGCTAGTACGCATGTGATGACGAGGGTGGGAGTTCAATCAGATGAGTGCGACCACAGCATATGCAGCCTAAGACAGTTTACTCTTTAATCATGTTCAGTCCAGACAGATTCGATATTGTCATTGGACCCACCTAGTTTTAATACTGTTCATATGGGACCCTTTTAGTTTTTAGTTTTCTTTTTTCAGTCCTTTGTCGGTAGAATTAATGCTTTGTATTTTTAAGAAAAATTTTAAACATTCCGGTCCTTTGAGAATATATTTAAAATTTCCAATTATGAAATTTATGTCTGTTTAAGATATTTTCTCATCTAAATATATTTTCTTCAAGAAAATATACGTACACAAACATATTAATTGTTAACGGGGGACTAAATTATTGAGGATCTAAAATTTTGGATCCTGTGCTGACGCTTACCTTACACAGCTCTCAAAGAACGGCCATGAATATGTGATATGTTACTTAGTACTAAAAGCGTACCGCATGATCAGCGGCGATAAGACCGACAAATGAAATAGATTTTGGGTATATTTAAACAGTTCAAAATATAAGGTTTTAAAATGTAAATTCATATTAACATTCTATGATCACAAGTCAATCTTTACTTATATATAGCAGCAAGGACATGACTTGGCATATGTGACATGGCAATAAACTATGACATGGCATCTACATGGCACAACATTAAATGCCACGTCAAAGGGCATTTTCGTCCACATTATATTTTTTTCCGAAAATTGTTTAAAAATTTACCACTTGCAAGATTCGAACCCTGGTCATGGGTTTAAAGAAGCAGCGCTTCACCCACTAGACCATGCCAGGTTTTGTGATTAACAATTCAAAAACAATGATGTCATCCTTTAATTAACATTGACTTTTACTTCATTTTTTATTAACAGCAACTCCTAAAATTTTGTCCTGAAAAACCGGATTGAGTTGAAACTGCATAACTCATTTCCTATTCTAAAACATGTAATTCAAAAATCTACTCAATAGCCTCAAAACAAAACCCTAAATCACATTCTTAATCACACAGCACCAATTACCATCAAGATGAATATGAAATCACACGATACGTAATCACCATATTGCAATCATACAAAATCACACGACACATAAAATCGAAAGTCTATTGCACGATCATGCCCAAGGTTTGTGTTTGATAATGTTTCATTTTTTTCATTTTTGTTCTTTTTAAATTTGCTTCTTGAATCATTTGAAGTTAGGAAATTTTACAGATTGAAGCACCAAAAATTCGAAATGTGTTGACCCTGTCTCAGTAACAATTGAAGTTAGGAAATTTTACAGACCCGAGAACCTGTCTTCAGACAAAGCATACCGGTCTGACATCCGAGAGGGTGAGAGGTATGATTTAGATACACAATCCTTATATCTTTATAGTATTACGATAATAATATTTCTACAACTTGGTTCTTTTTAGATAGTGATAATAGTGTTTATTACATTTTCAGATGATAGTGAATATGCGTGCTTATATTACATATGACGGCGAATTAAATTTAGGGTTTTGATCATGCAATTAAATCTACGGTCTCTAAACAGGTGTGTTTAATTTCAAATTCGATTTTCAATTATTGTTTACTTATTGATTAGTTTATTGATTAGTTATGTTATTATCAAATTCATTGTCAAATAAAATAAGGTAAGATTGTTATTTTTTTTAGTTAGAATATTTTGATCCGTTTAAATTGATTATTGAGACGAGGATCATGTTTGTTTGATTTGCACAGTTGATATCGTAAATGATCATCAAAATATTCATATGCTTTTATTGATTATGATTTTATATTTGTAACCGAATACGTACCACATTTTATAACTTGAATTCCATGTAATTTTTATGGTTTTATATTCGGATCATATACAAATTATCACAAGTAAGGAAATGTCGGATCATGTACTTCCATGTCAACAGTTAAAAGTTCTATTAAACATCATTAAGATATATTTTAATGCTTTTGGCTCTCCATTTGCAGGGTTCTTCAACTTCTAAGCGTAACCCGAGCTCCATTTCAATGTTAATGGCTAACCGCCCACCAAATGGGGTAAGCTTTGAATAATTGAACTCTAAAGATGTAATGAGTTGGTGTGAACTTACTAATCATGTGGGAATTAGCAGGTATGACCATTGCAGGTAGTTGTATCGATGGATTGGAATACCATGCCTCAGGCACCAATTCATGTACTATTTTTTGTTTTCCCTCCATTTTCCTCATCATATCTTTGTTATTGCAGACTAATAAATAGATTATAAATGGTGTATACAAACCCTTACTTTTCTGCATAGATCAAATGGTTTGAGGGTTATAGGAGAATAGTCGGCCCTAATGGCGTAGAGGTGATACAATTGGATGGTGCTTAACATTCATATACAAAAAAGCCATTACAGGTATCAACCGGTAGCATGACACATCCGTAGAAAGGTACATTTTGTGGATTCGAAACAACTCACATTCATATATCTAACATGTCTTTGCTGCTTAAATTACAGGCGATGTAGATGATTGATGTTGTGATGTGGTCATGATTTTAGATTAAATGAGGTTTATTTTAGGCAATAGCAGTTTGTTCATGATGTTACTTCAAAGTTGTCATAATGTTTTTTTCTCTTTATGTTATTGCTTGCTTAGCTGGTTGTCTGATACATTATTGAGCTTGTGTTCGGCAGGTTAGAAGTCTTCTATGCTTTGCAAGACCCGTGGCAATTCAAGCACCAGTTACCCCTAATGCCCCTGATCAGGACCTTCAAAATCTAATTTATTACTTTCCTCATATACATAATGTAATAAATCAACATTATTTACTTGGCATGCTTTTTTCTTTTGGAAGAGCCAATAAATATCTTCCATGACAACTATCTGCATTCTTATGGTCTTTTTTTTACATGCTCAGTTATGGCAACTTACTCAAAGGACAACTACTCTCCCTATCGGCTATGGTGCATTTACCCTTTCAACCATATGTACTATTGTCTTCCAGAAATTATTTGTACTTTGCAATGCGTCAAACACAGTCAACACTTGAGATATGGTGTATGCTCTTACATCTTTATTTTTGTCTACCTGCTACGATGGCTATAAGAGATAGTCTAATGACCTCCTTATGAATGTTTTTGCAGGCACTTCCTGTCCAAAAATTGATCTTAGCAGGCAGATTACCCTCCCAACCTAACGACCTCCTTATGAATGTATGCTCATAATTTAAATTATTTCAATATTATCCAACAGTTTCTGCCAGTTATGAACTAGGATAGTAGTCGATAATATGTACCATTGAAACTCTGCTTAATAGCTTCCTATCATCCAGTATTCGTATGTTTAAATGATACGTTATAACAGTACTTCATTCACACTTCAATTTAAGTATGTCAAAAATGATGGCATTTGGATTTTATTTACTTTAGTAGCATACTCTACTAAGAATCTTGAACGTTATGTAATTGTGTGTTGTCACCTGGGTATCCCTTAGTTTGGTTCTTAAATTCAGAAAATATACAAAAAAACATATTATATCATTTTTACAGAAACCGATAAAATTGTGCCCGTTAGCGGGGGTGCCTCTCCAATATGGTCCTACTACCCTATAACATGTAAAATGCTCTTTAATTTATTTTAGCAGTTGTTCAGAGGGAAGACTTAAGTTTCATATGCTTTTATTGATTTTAGATTTAATTTTTGCATACCAAATGTTTTGATAAAGGTCCTGAATGAATTTATTTTTCAAAACATGTTGTTTTAGTAGCACAGGTTTTAATGATATCTAAAGCCTTTCACACGTCCGGCTTCTTTAATCCGGTTGGGGAATACTTATTCCATTGACATGTCCTCATTTTTGCATTTGTAGGGCTAACTTGACATTGATCAGGCATACATAATTTATTTGGTCTGTGTTATAACAGCCTTTGCTATGTTATCGTTATTGACCTTCACCTCTTATCACAAACTTATTGCATGATATGGGTCTTGTGCCATTCAGCCATTTGTTTGATAGAGAGTTTCTACCTCTGGTTATTCCTAGATCCAAATGGTAATTCTTACATTCATTTACATGACACACGTATTTGAAAAGATGCAGTTGTGTTCACTTACTACAGTATCGATATTAAGAATTTTTAGCATGAGTGGATCCTCATTTTACTCTACTACTTGGGCACACATAAGCTATGGAAACCCGTGACACGTGCTACATATGAATGTGATATTTGAAGTTTAGTTTTTGTTTGCCTTTCTTTAAAAATTCCTCTATATTCTAAAAAACTTACCCATGATCCATGCCCTTTGGTGTTTTGTAACATTAAGATACGGTTCTTTAAAATATGTTGGTCCTTTATAATTGTTTACATGATATGTTATTATTATCAATTAACTTTATGAGGCTAGCCCGGACAGCTATGAAACAACCCTTCACATTGCCGCTATCGTTGACAATAGTACGCAACTTAACACTTGGTCAAGAAGCGAAAAGAATTGCTGGGAATTTACAAAACCTCTAATCAATACACAATTTGCTCATTGGCTTATTTGCATATGACAAACGCGAATACAAGAGGTGCGAGCGGGATAGGGTTGAAAGCTGACGACGAGCGAGATAAACAATAGCATGATACGACTAAATATTTGCCAGTGCTTATTCCTAATTTGAATAGGTGTTAGTGTTTTTTTATATATAGCATAATTCATTTCTTTGTATAAACCCGACAATTTATTTTTGTGGCCATTTAATGTTTCGAGTAAAGTTATTGCGCAATTAATAATTATTTACGTCCACTTATAATTATTCCTATTATTATGAAGCAAACCCGCCCATCGGGCGGGTCATGAAACTAGTATCATTATATGTAGTTTAAGTAGTATATAAAAGGATGGGTTATCCATATCTCCGTAAATGAATACTTTTTTGTTTTTTTAATTATAAAACTACAAAACTAAAAGTATAGAGTAAGAAATATAAATTTTTATTATAAAACACCGTAGACTAATTATGAAACATCCAACTATTTAAAAATCAAACAAAAACATACGAAAAATTTAAATCTAAGTAAATTAAGGTCTCACCAACACATAATATCATTAAGGACATTTCGGCGTTGTTTGAAAAGGGTGGGCTGGAAATTGAAAGTTTAAAAGCTTTCAATCTCGTTCTTCTCCAAAAATAGAGATAAAGACTAGTGAATAATCCGGATTCTTTATGGACTCGTGTGATTGTAGCTATTCATGGTATGAAAGCAGATCTTGATTTGAAAGGGTGTAACTGCAATGGTGTTTAAGATTATAATTATTTCATCGTATTCTATGTTACATGATCGGAATTTTCTTTCGATTAATACTCTATGTCGTAAGATGGGTAACGGCACATCAATACGGTTTTGGGAAGATACTTGGAATGGTAATGACATTTAGATGTCAAGGTTTGACAGATAGTAACATTTAGATAGAAACAAGCTTGCTTGCTTTCGGATAGGAGTGTAAATGGCTCATTGGTTTGGAATCGAAAAAGGCAAGTTGTGGGCTCTCGAAATGAAGCTGCCTTAAACATTTTGGTTTCAGATTTGGGTCATGTTCAGTTTGTGATAGGCCTAATTAGTGGAGTGGGAGTCTTGATCAAAATGGTATTTTTCATGTCACAATAGTTCATTTTGATTCTTGCATGCTTCCTTTGTTAACCCCATGCACTAGATGGTGGAAGATTTTACCTAGAACGGTAAATGTTTTTGTCTGGCTTCCAACACGACTTAATTTATCGTTGTGAGGCCTTGAGATTTCGTCCATTGTTTGCTTGTTTTTTTTTTTTTAGCCCCCCAATTTTAAATTGTTATTTGGGGGGGGGGGGGGGGGGGGTGTAACATGGTGCGAAATTTGTCGATCACGTTTTATTTGGTTGTGATTTGACTTTTAACATATGGCGTCTTATTCGTGTATGGACCAACATATGCCTTCTTTTTCTTCTTGGTTCGATGATTGGAGAGCTTCCAAAGGTGATAAAGATTGGGTGTTCGTCATAATTGTGGTGTTGTTATGGTGTGTTTAGCGCTATCGTAGCAGTATTACTTTTTCTTATCATTCAATGAGGAAAAATGATATTTTCGATTCTATTCGTACTTTTTCTTTTGCTTAAATGTAGAGGTTGTAAAGTTAATTGTTGGAACTCTTGGCTTATGAAACCTTTGTAATTTCTCTTCTAGCCTCTTGCTAGAGTTTGTTTTAATGATTTCGCCGTTAAAAAAAATGTATACTTAGTCATTCACTACGAGTCTATCAGATTATTTTTTATCTAGTTTAACATTGACAATTGACAATGCGGTGCATGTTTTATCATTAATGTGTTTGATTTATTGAGTTTGGATTAAATGACATGAAAAAATAAGAAGCGTGTAAAAAAACTACAACCGCACATTTTAGATATACTTATTATACTTATAAAAATAGATACATTTTCTTTTAAATTTTATTTTTTTGAACGGCGACTTTATTAGAACCACTAGCAAGGAGCTAGTAAATTACTCCCTCCGTCCCGATGCGTGGGTAAGAGCGTAAATAATAAATATTTTGGGTAGAGGAAAGGTATATCTAAAAAGGGCGGTTTTATTTATTATATTAAGTATTTATAATTATTTATTTTTAATGTCCATTTTGACTTTTTGAATTCTTTTTTCATAAACTTTGACCGTAAATATTTTTCTTTATGTTATATAACGCTTACTGAAAGTTATACCAATGAAAAATACATTCGAAACTCTATCCATTCATATATTTTGCATTGAGTATCATATAACATAAGAAGAAATAATAAAGGTCAAAGTTGAAGAAAAAAGACTTTAAAAAGTCAAAAATGGACACTTAATATGGGACGGAGGGAGTACAAAGGAATCAAAAAAGGGTGTTGAAGCCAACTAACCCAATTCAAAGTTCTATTACATCTAGCTACACACCAATAAAAAGAGCGTAAAACAATATTGTCAAAAATAGCATCCTTTCGGGGAATAGGAGACGCAAAAAGGAATTGGTTCCTGAAGTTCCAAAGGCTCCACCAAGAAACGTAAAACACGCCTTCCAACACCTCTTTCGTCTTAGAACCTAAACGGATAGATTTGAACCAAGAGAGCCAATCTTCGTACGACTCATAAGGATGAACATCCAACAAATTCCAATTCCAAACTATCAAAATCCAGCCAACGAGGAAATTCAAACCCTCCATCCACAATTTGGTTCCAAAATTCCAAATGGTTGGGCCATCCAAACCCAAAACCCCAGCCGCAAAACTCCGAGTATATGGATTATGCTTCACCACCCAAAATCCCCCTCCAACCATTCACACCACGCATCTATTCCCGCCCTTTCCTCACCAGCCATTCCCAATCCCACTATATCAACACTCCTCCACCCTCCCATACAGTGGGTTCCCCCCCACCTCAAGTATTATAATCTGTTCCCTCAACCATCCAATCCATCCATCCATTCCCACCACCCCCACCTCACCCATGAGTTTTATTCCCCCCCATTACTTGGAGAGACCAATCCCCATAACGTGGAAGATTCAATTCCGCTCCATCTGCTTTGTTCCGAGTGTGTGATTTGGTATAGGGGGGGGGGGGGGGGGGGGGGGGGGGAGGGGGTGGGGGGGGGGGGGGGCCATCTACAAATTACACTTCTGAATCTCCTTCGCCACAGAGCAACCGAAGATAATGGGACGAATCCCGACGCACGTGAACACAAAGAGGACAAGCCAAAGACGGAGCGAGACATTCCTACTAGACAAATCGCTCTAGTAGGTAAAATCGATCGAGATAAGTTTCCAAGCAAAAAAAGTTTTACCTTAATACGGTAATACTATTAAAATTCCATCGATAGTTGAAACTGATCCATTTTATGGAGAAACGCCTCATCTACATAATCTAACATCCTTAGACTTGAAAACAAACATCGCCATTTAAGTCCAAAACATCTGTCATCCATATTAGATAGAACATAACCGTATCAAGAAATAACGAAAGCTGATCAAGTTGTTGTGACTCTACCCTCCTCGGACATGACGACAAAAGAAATGAGATAGACGTATTCAACTTATCAGCAGCCGATGATGTCATATCTCTACAAGAGCAAACAAACAGGAAAAGAAGCTTGATAAGTTTATCCCAATCCAAATATCTTTCCAAAAGCTCTTGACCTGTACCTATTCCGCACACGAATCGTACAATGTAGAAATGAGAACGACACCTTGACTTTAAAGGGAGTTATAACTTCTGTTATGAAGGAGCTCCATGTCGAATGAAAAGCAGCATAAAGAACCATGACCATCAAGCCAGTAAAGCTGATAATAATTCGGGACCATAAGGAGTTATCATGAGAAACAGGTAAGCGCCATACCACGTTGAAAAAGAAAAGAGCGATTGAGACGAAGAAACTAGAAAACTCCCCACCCTCCGAATTTCTTAAAGCCCAGCAACCTTAGAAACCTTTGACCCAAGCAATCTTCTATCACCCTCGTGAAAAGCCATTAAAAAAATCCAACGCAGACTCCCCATAAATTAAGAACAGATTTGTGAACCTTGAAAATTGACATGTTATGTTAATATGGAATTGGATCCAAGAACCGATTTAAAAGAAGGGAAAGACGACCCCTACAGATAATGTATAAAGTTTCCTACCTAGACAACCTCTTCTTCATCTTATTAAATCGTCTCGTCCCAAAGTCCTTTTTAGAAGACATATTATCTCCTACAAAAAACCCAAGTATTTAAAAGTAGCTTTTCCTTACAAACAACCATATGACTGTAGCATCTTCAGCCACACAATTATCTAGGATAACCGACACCAAGAAGATGACTCTTCGAATATTTATGACATACCATAAAGTAAAGATAAGCATACGAAGAATATTCATGATACCTTTTAAGTATTATAGATACCACTCACCAAATAAATACTGCGTCTCGACGTAGAATAAATGATGACAACCGTAGTATAGAGGGTCAATCATGTATCCTTGAAAATTCCCAATAGCTTCAACAGCTCTGGAAAATGATAATGGAGAGACTCCATAAATGAGTAAAAACAAAAAGGGAGCTAAAGGGTTCCCCTGTTCAAGCCCGTAATAATGAAATTCAGTAGTCGGACTCCCGTTAACTAAATAGATGTCTCCCCTGAAGACAAGACTTCCACGAATCCATATAACGCCATTTATGGACCGAGATCCAAAAGAGATGAGAAATCATCAAGATAATCCCATCTACACGGAATCATAAGCCTTTGGCGAAATCGACTTTAAAAATCATGTGCTTGTTGCTTTTTAATTTAGTCACCGAGCTAATATTCATTGATAATAAAAGGACTATCGAGAATCTGTCCTATAGGAAGGAATGCAGTCTGAACATCTGAGATGAGATCATAAATAACCAAGGAAAGCCGAGAAAGCTAGGATCTAGTAACTACTTTGTAAAGGCTTTCCAATTAAAAATGTAAAAAAAAAAAAATAAAATATAGATAAAAAAAAAAAAACAAAAAAACTGATTGGACGAGTAGTCACTAACAACTTTCGGATCAAGAACTTTAGGGATGAGTGGTCACAAAGGAAAAAAATAAAAAAAAAAAAAAAAAAAAAGGGAAAAAAAAGAAAAAACAAGAGTGCATCCAATAGCAAAATCTCCATGATCAAAAAACCATTTCACAGCTATGCAAAATTCAAGCCAATCAACGGACCAATACTTACTGAAAAAAGATCAAAAGTAAAACCGCCAGGCCCAGGGATTTATCAACTCCACAACACCACACGGCCTTGCGAATATCTTCGATTTGAGATCGAAGATTCAATCTAAGATCTGATCATATTGAGGACAGATATAGAAAAGAAAAGTTAGAGACTACCTCGTCTAGAACCCGGGTCTTTGAATCTGTCCGTAAAGTGCCTAAACTTCTTAAACTCTTGTTTACCAAGACAGGTTCGACAAATACCAAACACCATCTACCAAGAATCCTTTAACTGAAAGATTGGCGGCTTTTTTTGTAATGTGTTGCATGAAGTTATTTGGAGTTCTCGTCCCCTCTCTATGCCAACGAATTTTCGCCTTTTGCATGATATCACGGTTGTTAGAAGATTGAACATCGTGTAATTGTTTCAAGACTTCCAAACGAGACAAAAGAATGTCGTCGGTGACTCCTCCTTGATCTAACACTTTATCAATGTCACACAATTTAGATTTAAGATCTTTAGAAAGACCTACCTGATGCCTTTTGAAATCCAAAGTCCATGCTCGAATCTCCTTCTTCAACATTTGAAGCTTTTTTTTAAACCGAATCATACCATTGGAATCATCAAGAGTAAAAGAATTCCAAGATTTTGAGACCAAGTCATCGAATCCAGGAAGCTCAAGCCAAGAGTGATAAAAACGAAATGGAGTAGGGCCAAAATCAGAAAAGACTTCCTTAAGTAAAATAGGCCTGTGGTCTGAGAGGTGACGATCCAGACAGATAGCCGAAATGAGAGGAAAAGCTGAAAGTAAACCATTAGACATAAGAAACCTATCTAATTTACTCATCTTGGTAGCCGAAGGATGAGCCCATGTGAAAGAGAATCTTCTTTTAAAATTATCAATCTTATTTTAAATGTATGGTTTGAAATCCTTGATACTATTTTCATTTTAGTTTTTTTTTTCTGGCTTGGTCTTTTTCTTTAATCTATTTTGTAAAAGAATCAAGAGTTAATGAGATAGGGACTTTATTTCTCAACCCTTAACCAAACAATATGGACATCGATGTCGTTCTCTTATACCGTCGATTGTTTGAGGCCATTAGCGAGGCAAATGTTCGGACTCCAGACAATAGGTTTATCACAACAACTACATTTCAAATGCATGAAGCCAAATACGACTCATTTTGTAACATCGCTAATAGATTTAATTTAAAATGTCAAAGCTGAATTTACTAGTTATCAGAGACTAAATGTGATTGTAGAAAGAAGATCCATTTCAAATTGAGAATGTTCAAATTAATGTGTCTAGGAATAATCAAAAGAATGCAATAATCTTCCCGAAAGTTATACAACCCAAGATATACTAATTACTAAAAAACGTGGTCACTTTATACAAATAAATTATAATCACTATGTCAATGAAATATGCCAAAAAAAAAGACATACGGCTATGGAATCCAATGCCATTTAATTTTACTATCTATATAACCTTCACGATACACCAAAGTCAAATAAAGTACTTTAAGGTGGTTGGATGACTAAACAAATGCGTCTTTAACTCCCGGTTTCAGGCATATGTAAGTCTCTCAGATGACGGGGCTGATACTAGATGTTTTTACCTATGAGTGATTAGAGAGAACGTTGCCCATTATAAAGGCGAGAATGAACCATCGAGGTTAAATTCACCAATTGTAATTAGAATTACAACATGTCTTGTAGAAAAACAAAAGAAACGCGGTCGCAAGTTGCGAGGTAAGTTCCACACTTGCATGCGAGTAGGTGGCCAAGAATATTCACATCGAGGCATAAAGTGTCGAGTTTCGAACGTCAAATATTTTTCTTAAACTTATATGAGTCTTTGTTTCGACGTTGTGAGCCGATTTATCACAAAACGATTTCATTTTTTTTTAGTTCGGAGCGACTGCATAATCCAATATTCGTCTTAATTTATTATTCTAACAACGTCTAGATATTGTGAGGTAGGTCACAAAGTGTCGAGTGTAGACGTGTAGTAGCACTTTGTTGGTGTTGCCCAATAATTGTCGTCAATTAATTATTCATTGCTTTTTTATTAGTGATGAATTTAGGTGATTAAAAAATAACAAGTACGGCAAAAACTGGTCTGATTTCAACGACCCAAATGCTCAATAACGTAAACATCTAAAATACTATTTTTTTTAACTTTAGTGGAGTAATAATTTCTGAAGTTAATCTTATTTTTGTCGGAACAAAAGATATAAGTCTTATATTTGTCAATTTTAAACATAAACCGTGCCATTTGTTTTGGCAAATTTCTTTTTTCTTCCCAAAATATAAATAACGTTATCTTTATGGCCCTATCTCGAGATACCTTTGGTTCCTAGTTTCCTTACATGTGATCTTGTTTTCCCCCACCAAAATATCTTTCTTTTTGAGAAAGTTATTATCGACTCATCGTAAGAGTACTATGGTGTGGTAACGTTGATTACACGAAAAATATGATGTTGCGTTAGTGTCATGCCGGAAATCATATCGGAAAACAAAGACATACGTTAACTTTGGTTTCTCCCTTTTGTTAAAAGAAAAAAAAATTCTCAATAGTTTTCCACACGACAATGACATGGTCACCAAAGCATAAAACAAATCACATCAGCAACAATGTGGTAACTCCGACGTTATTAAGAGCAAAAAAAATTTCTCAATAGTTTTACACATTACTAATATACACATTGAGTGACAAATCCACTGTCGTTTTGACAGTGGGCCACTTGCTACAGTAACGGGCTCCCATTTTGGGCCAGCCCGATTTTAGTTTTTTTTTTTTAAATTGTTTTTTTTTTAATTTGTATGCACAAAGTAGGAGGGAAAAAAATATTACAAAAGTTCCGATTTATTCAGATAAAAAAAATACTCGCGGAAACATCTTCGATACCTAATAACTTTAAAATAATCGATATGGTCACAAACGTACAACCCATTATATTAAAAAAAACCCATATAGCAAAAAAAAAACAACACTTTAAACATGAGGCCCAACACATAAGCCATATAAAAAAAATTATTACTAATATACACATTTGTCGACAAACTAGCCTAAAATTCGCATAAAATGTGGCCCAAAATAAAAAAAATTAGCCAAAAATTAGCCAAAAATAGCCTAAAATCTTGCCCAAAGTAAAAAAAAATACAAAACGGACCCTCACCTTTTAACTATTTACGATTTTCTTACACAAAAATTCTCGTAAAAAGATTTACAAAACCGTCCCAAAAAAAGAAAATATTCGGGAAAATATTAGCCCGTCCCAACGCAAAAATTTTTTCCCCGAATCATACAAAAAAAGAAAATATAAAAAATTAACCCCGCGTAACGCATCGCCAAAAAAAACCTCCCGAAACGTAAAAAAAATTATTCGGGAAAAAATTCTTCCCGCCGCAACGCGCGGGTTCATTTGCTTGTTAAAAACCATCATTCACATTCTTTTGAAACCACTATACCAAACTAAACACCCAACACGAATCTTTTACTTAGTAAAGGAAAACGAAAATTGAGGACTTTTGCATTTCAAAAAAAAAGAATCTTTCCTTATTAGGTATGATGCTTCAAATTTTTTATTATTTTTGAATATATGTTTAATTAAAAAG
>BQNB010006063.1:88546-99205 GCA_026074375.1 Tanacetum coccineum | reverse complement strand
TAAGCAATACTTCTTATGCATTAGGCTACTAACAAAAGTTGGACCAAAAAAATCCATATGAAGCATAAACAAAGGCTTACTAATTGGATTTAGAACCATGTACTTACAAGAGGCCCTGTGTTGCTTCCCTTTTCAAAACGTTTTGTAGGCAAACCTCTTACAAGATTCTCCTTAACAAGCTTATTTATATTCTTAAAATTAATATGACCAAGCCTCCTATGCCAGAGCATTGATTCATCTAATGTAGCCTTTGCAACAAGACAAGTTAAATTCTCTTTAGGAACAATGTTCTTCATATCAAAACTGTACATATTGTCCTTTCTAGGAATTTTAAGAAGTATCTGACTTTCATCAGGCAACTTAAAATTAGGAGATAAGACAAGACATTCAGTGTCAGTAAAAAGGACATAGTTCTTTTTGTCACACATCTGTTAGATACTAAAAAGGTTGAATTTTAACTCATTGACAAAGTATACATCTTCAAAATCAAGGCAATCAGTTTTAAGTGTTCCTTTACTAGAAATTCTACCACCATGTGTTCCTCCCCCAAATGTAACATAACCTCCATCAAATTCCTTGAAATCTGAGAGATAAGCTATGTTCCCAGTCATGTGCCTTGAGCATCCACTGTCAACAAATCCTTTATCATCCAATTGTGGCTTGCCCTGCACATAAAAACAAGGAAATTAGTTTCCTTTGGGGACCCAAGCCATTACTGACTTGGATCTGCCTCGTGCATCAATGTAGTTATTTCTCTTGAAAACAAGTGATGCACCATTAGGTCTGGTAGGTCTCCAAACCCAACATGCTGAGGTCTTAACAGCATTGACCCTTTTTGTCCTAACAACATTAACTGGTGTTGTATATGGCCTAGCAGTATTAACTGCTCTGGGCCTAACAGTGTAACAGTGTCCCATGACAGTATTAACCTTTTGATGAAAATATCTGTTAGTTAATGTTGTTTTCTTATAAAAGGGCCTCTGATCAGTTGATTGTGCTTGTTTAGAAAAATGTGACATTGATCTAGCACTATGAACTGTTGGTTTGGGTTGAGCAGTATAAACAGGCCTAGCAGTATTAAGTGGTGTTAGGCCAGATTTCAGCAAAATTGCTCTTGGAACCATGTTCATGTGAGCACTATTGTAATTATTCCCAGACACCATCCTTTTCCTTTGATGGTGATGACAGTTAATCTGCACATGGTCAAAACTTCCACAAACAAAACAATCTTTGTTATACATCACAAAATCACTTCCTAGTTGATTGGACTTCTGTCTATGCTAGTTTCTTTGATTCCCCCTAGGACTTTGAGATCTATACATCTCTGCATACTTAACTGACTTTCTAACTGGTTTTTCATTATTTTTAGGTTTGACAAACTCTATCTTTTTATCAGCAGGAAAAACAGTTTCTTTATCAACATTAAGTGGAGACACAATAGAGCTATTTTCATTTTCTGACACTTGTTCTTTTACCAAAGAGTCATCAGTATTTTCCTTAGAATTATCTAATTTTTTATCAATGTTAGACTTTAGATTACTGTCCCTTGGACCATAACTTTTAAATTCAGGCTCTTTGAATTCATCAAGACCAGAATAAGACAAATCAAGTTTTGTAGGTGCATTATAGATTAAATGATGGGGTGGTGGAACAACATTATACCCCAAACCCTTTTTACTTTTGTCAGTTATCTGACTCCCTAACAACTTGTCTAGGCTCTTTGAGGCATTATCAAATTTCTCAATTTTAAATTCAATACCCTCTTTTTCTTGCTTAACCTTTTCAAACTCACTTTTAAGCACACTGATTTCATAGTCTTTGCAAGCTACTTCTCTTTTAAGAACTGCAACTTCTTCACTAAAAAGAACCTCATTCTTTCTATATGTGACAAGTTGTTCTTCTACAGTCGTTAAACCTCTTTTATAAGTAGTTGCTTTAAATTCAGTTTGATTAAGCTTAACAATTAAATCATCACACTATTTCTTAAGAGTTTCATAGGTTTTCAGACAAGTTTTAGTGCAAGATTTATCATTGTTTACCTCAGAGTCTGAAAACGCCATTAGAGCCATGTTTGTCTGAACCTGTTCTTCTGCCATATCACTCCAGTCAAAACCAACACCATCTATAGCCAACATTGCCTTTGAAGACGTGTCTTCATTGTTTCCTTGCTTCCTAGTGTTGTCTTGATATCTGAACTGACCATCTTTGTTCCTTGGTGCTCTACATTCCCTGGAAAAGTATCCTATCTTGTGACAGTTGAAACACTCTACCTTGGATTTATCATACCCAACAGTATCATTAGCATTAATGAAAATTTTCTTGCATGTCCTCTGAAAGTACCTCTTTGCCCTCATACTTAGCAGAGAGAGCTGCCACTTCAAATCCATTGCTTCCAGATCATCTTCATGAATTTGCTCTAAGTCCTGCTGTAGGAGATTAGAACCATTGGGATTCTCAACCATGAAAGCATACACAACATTATCACTGAAGCTAGCAGTACTAACTTGAGGACTAGCAGTGTTAACATTAGGGCTAACAGTACTAACTTCATATGCAGGTTTAGCAGTATTAACATCATTAGTACTGCTAGTGCTTGGAGCAGTCATAAAGGCCAAGTTTTGAGCACCACTACTTGCACCAACAAATTTCTTTACACTTTGTTCAACAATTTTGAAGTTGTTGTACAAATCATCAATGCTCATTGTTTCAATTTCAGCCTTATTCATCCAGACTACAACATGAGTATTCCACTCAGGAGGCAAGCTTCTCAAAAAATTTAAATTTAAGTCTTCTTGAGTGATGACTACACCCAAAATTGCAAGCCTACTAACAATCTTCTAGAGCCTGTTAAAGATAGAGTCAAGAGACTCTGTGCTTGATGCACTAAAATTTTCATATTGTTGCTTTAAACAGTTGTCTCTGTTTTTCTTAGTGGCTTCATTCCCTCCAAATCATGTTTCGATAGCAGCAAACATTGTTTTAGCATCACTGTATTGACTGAAAGTAAGTTGATGTTCATTGGGAAGAGCCATGAGTAGCAAGCTTCTAGCTTTCACATCATTCTTTTTGTTGGTCTTTTCTTCAGCAGTTACAGGTACTGACATCTTTGTAACAAAAGTACCATTCTCTTATGCTGTTTGTGGTACATATACCCATAAGTTACCATTCTCTATGACCTCCCATAGAGCATAGTCTTATACCTAATAGTATTGCTTAATTCTAATCACCCACATCTCATACTCACCAAGTTTGAGTATAGGTAACTTAGCAGTAGTATTACTCTGTGCAGATTCAAATTCCATAACTTCTAGATCAAAGTTTTAGAACATAAGGCTCTAATACCACTTGTTGATCCTAACTAGATCTTGCAAACCTTGTAAAAGGGTTAGTTGTATTGAATAGATTCAAGACAACTATGCTAGAAACTTTGTTGATACTAAAGAGTATGCGGAATCCACTCTTTAATACTTAGAAGAATATCTATGTAATAGTAAACTGTAATGCAGTAGAATGAATGAACAATGAATATAACCAAAAAGCTTCAATATTATTATGATGAATAATATGAGTACTCTGTCTAGTACTAGGGTTTACAACCTTGAAGCTATGAATGTGTCTATCGTGGTGTTTACAACCATAACCTAGGATCTCCTTTTATACACCAAGGAGTCCTTTACATGATAACTACAAATCTTCTAAACTTCTATAAGATATCAACATATCTTCTAATTATATAGGATATAAATTGAATCATTCCATACATATCACAAAACATGATTTTATCTCTTCAACAGTTGTAATCTTCATGCTGCAGTACAAAGTCATCCAGCAGTACTAAGTTTAGTACTAGCAGTACTAACTTCCTTCTGGCAGTACTAACTGGTTAGTACTGTGAGTTATATCTTGAGCAGTATTAAGTATTGGCTTGGCAGGACTAAGTGTGTAGACATTTAATTCCCAACAATTTGTAAAAATCTATGTGTGAAAATTGATTAATGTGATCGTAATCTATAAACATCAAGTAATATTTTTTGTTAATAAGTTATATATGAATATTTGAATGAAATTATTGTAACGGAATACTTATGTTTTATATGACTTTTAAATTCAATGTCATTTAATTTTACTAGAAAGACATTTCATGTACATTGTTTATACGGTTAAACTCGATTGAACGTCAAAAATGGTTAACCGTGACCTGAAACGCCGGTAATCGCTCACTTCGGGTACATACACGTCAGGTTACCCACGTAGTACGGTTCGATTTAGAATAGTAAAATTAATTACCCACCCCGTGATGGATAGCTTAAATCTCCCAATAAACCGAACCGAACCGGCTAGTGAACACCCCTAATATGACCTATATGATACCAAATACCCATTAATGAATGCGACTAGTGATAACCTAATGTACATGACCCATGACCCATGTGAATTAGCCATTATCACCGGTCATGCATGGGTTCCAATACACTATAAGCCACTACAACCCAATTCACATGACCCATGACCCATGACCCATGTTAATTACCCATTGTCGATCACCAATTATGTATATGTCAATAACATGACACTATAAGCCACTACAACCCAATGCACATGACCCATGACCCATGTTAATTACACATTGTCACCAGTTATGGATGTGTCGTAACATGACACTCTAAGCAACTACAACCCAATGCAGATGACCCATATGATGTCAAATACCCATTAATGAATGTGACCAGTGATAACCTAAAGCACATGACCCATGACCTATGTGAATTAGCCATTATCACCAGTCATGCATGGGTTCCATTAAACTATAAGCCACTACAACCCAATGCACATGACCCATGACCCATGTTAATTACCCATTGTTAATCACCAGTCATGTATTGGTCGATAACATGACACTATAAGCCACTACAACCCAATGCACATGACTCATGACCCATGTTAATTACTCATTGTCACCAGTCATGGATGTGTAGTAACATGACACTCTAAGCAACTACAACCCAATGCATATGACCCATATGATGTCAAATACCCATTAATGAATGTGACCAGTGATAACCTAATGCACATAACCCATGAACCATGTGAATTAGCCATTATCATCGGTCATGCATGGGTTCCATTACATTATAAGCCACTACAGCCCAATGCGCATGGGTTCCATTACACTATAAGCCTACTAAATGACAAAATAGCCAAAAATGGCAATCTTATTACTCACCGATTAATCCTGCCTAGAACGATTACAAGCTATAGGGAGGTCAAACCTCCCCTATTATCCGATTCACATATTTTTTCAACCTTTGCAACTATTTCTTTAATTTTTTTGTAAACAAGTAACAAAACTTTTATTCACGACTATTATCGTGGCTTAAGGTATTTTCCCGATTAATACCGCCAAAAACGATTACATGCTACAAGGATGTCGACCGTCTGGCTATCTATTCATGATTTTTTCATCCTTTGCTACTAGTTCATTAAATTTTTTGTAAACATGTAACAAAACTTTTATTCACGACTATTACCATGGCTAAAGGTATTTTCCCTCCAATATTTTTGTGAAATATTTCATAAAATTCGTAAAATACTTTGTCACGTGACTAAATGTATTCCCCCCAAAAATTTAATGAATCTTATTCCAAATTAATCACACAAACAACTCCTCCTGTCACCGCCACAACTCCCTCTCATCTCACCACAAATCTCGTTACCACCACAGCTCTCATCACATTACTCGCTCGTCACTCTCCCATCATAGACCCACCACCCACGTCACCACTAGTAAGTATTGTTATTTTCATTTTATACACATCATTCTAAAAAAATCATGTTTATGATTCTGTAATTGAAAATGTCTTGAGTATGTTGTAATTGAACATTTGTTTTGAGATTTCCTCTTGTAATTGGTTAAAATATATAAGTAACCCTATTAATTGCAACTAAAAACTGTTCTTAAGTAAATAAAAAGTTACCAGACTCTGTCTATTTATATTTTTGATTTTTATATTGGTTTTTGTGGAAAATTTTAGGTTAAACATGCCATTATCTTATTGATTTTAAGTATATTATATCACATTGTTTGAGTTGTTGTAAAACTCCCTACTTGAGTCCTCTATAATGCCTCACCAAACCCTTAAACTAACGATGGGGTGACCTGCAAGGACTACAACCACAAAGCTCCTACTCCTGGAAGATTGCTGCTCGGATAAGTAGGACACATTTATAAACATGGACAAGTCTTGGATGGGAACTAATATGACCAACAAATCTTATGTTGATGGAGTAGCAGCATTTATTGATTATGTAGTACACAACTTGCAGAAGATGGGGAACATCGGCCTACGAGTTAATAAACAACATCTTTTAATGCCATGTCCGTATACCAAATGTTTAAACCACATAGAGCATAAAGTAGAGGAAGTGCATTTCCATTTATTTAGAAATGGAATTGATCTAAGCTACACAAACTGGACTAGACATGGAGAAAAGGATGAGCCATAAATAAGTTCCCTAAAACCTGTTAATGCTACAACAGAGTTTGTTGACGACACGGATTTTGCTTCAAATATTCCAACAGATGGCCCAGCAACAGTAGAAATGGTTAATGCTAACAACAGATAATTTGATGAGATGACCTTGTCAAGTTTCAAGAACTATTATTAGACACAGAGAAGCCTCTTTACGAAGGATGTCCTAACTTTACAAAGTTGTTCGCAATAGTTAAAATACTCAACTTGAAGGGTAAGTACAGAGCTTCTGATAAGTTCTTTACTAAATTACTAGGATTGTTAAAAAAGATGCTACCTGCTGGTACAGAAATGGTGGAAAAAACTTATCAAGCCAAAAAAATTATGAAATTAATGGGATCAGGATACAAAAAGATATATGTATGTATCAACAACTGCCTTCTTTACTGGATGGATGACAAGGATCTGATTGCGTGTCAAACTTGTAGGATATCAAGATGGAAGGTGGATAATAAGACACATAAAGTGTACAAAAACATTCTAGCAAAGGTAATGTGGTACTTTCCAATTATGCCAAGACTACAATGACTATTTAAGATATAAAGTATTTTAGAAGATTTAAGGCGGCACACGACACAGAGGATAACAAATGGTGTGTTACGTCACCTGGCAAATTCACAGGCATGGCATACCATAGATGAAAAATTCCTTGAAATTACTGAAGATCCAAGAAATCTACGGCTAAGAATATCAGCTGATGGGGTTGACATCAACACAGGAAATAGGCATCACAGTGTATGGCCAGTTTTAACTGTCATATACAACCTTCCTCCATGGTTGTATATGAAAAGAAAGTTTATCATGCTTTCGGTATTAATATCGGGATACCCAGGAAATGATATCGATGTTTTTTTAGAACCGTTGGTTGATGATCTACATACCTTATTCGAGATAGGGGTTGATACATATGATGATTCCACAAAAGATAACTTTAATCTATGTGCGGTTGTGTTATGGACAATAAATGATTACCCTACACTTGGTACATTATGTGGTTGCCCGTTATATGTATTCAAAGGTTGATGTAGTAAGTGGAAAGAATACAAACTGTGTTAGACTTTCTGCCTTATCCAAGCAAAGTTACGTTGGTCACAAAGGATATCTACCATATAACCGTTTGTTTAAAAAGCAAAAAAAGGCATTTAATGGACAACCAGTATTTCTTTCGGCTCTAATTCCAATGACCGGGGAACAAATATACAACAAGGTATAACATATTGAAAATAAGTGGGGAAAAGGAAAACGAACAAAAAATAAGGCATTAGAAAACCATGAAGATCAGAGGTGGGAAGATTCAAAAGCAGAAAAGAAACACAATAGAAGAAGAGGGTAGTTCAAGCCAAGTAAACGGACAAAACCGTGCGTATTGGAAGAAATTCAACATGTAGTATCGAAAACTTAGGTATTGGAGGCATAATTCTATTCCACATTGTATTGATTTTATGCATGTAGAAAAGAATGTTGCCTAGACCTCTAGGGTCGTAAACTTTGCACATGTTCCATTGAAAGAACTGAAAGATGGAGTGAATGCTCGATTGGATCTGGCTGAGTTGGGGGTCAAACTAGAGTTGTTTGCTATGCAAGAAGAAGACAAAACAACACAAAACTATTAGCAGGTTACACATTGACGAATGCTGAAAAAGACACCTTTTGTGAAACGTTACACAACATCAGGGTACCACAAGGTTATTGTTCAAATTTCTCTAGTTTGGTCAACCTAAAGGATAGGAAGCTCATTGGCCTTAAATCACATGACTATCACATGCTAATGCAAGAGTTTTTGCCCATTGCAATACATTCAATCATGCACCCACCCACACGATATGCTATTATCTGTTTTTGCTTTTTCTTTAAATCGATATGTAGCAAAGAAATCATATTGCAAGAACTAGATAAGATGCAAGCAGAACTGGTAGTGACACTGTGCCTACTCGAGAAGTTCTTTCCTCAGTTATTTTTTGATATTATGATGCATTTGATTGTGCACCTAACTAGGGAGGTAAAATTATGTGGTCCCATATGCTTTCGGTGGATGTATCCCTTTCGAAAATGTATATAAGCTTATTAAAGGGACTTGGCAAAACATTAAATAAACATAGGGATACAATGCTGAGGAGACTATTGCGGAAGAAATAATAGAGTTTTTAGCGAATATCATAAATCCATGGAAACTATTAGTATCCCACCTGATAAACATGAAACTAATGAAAATAAGGAAGGAAAGCCATTGTCGGCCGGCAAATCAAGTGAAGTTTCAACGAAACTCTTTTAGAAAGCACATTTGTATGTAATATAGAATACATATGAAATTGTACCGTATATCGAGTAAGTGTTGTTGATCCCACTTCATAGATTGAATTCCTTAAGCTTGTTTAAGGTTTAGTTATATTAGATAAATCTAAGTATCTATAATCTTTTCCATAATCAAATAACTTAATACATATCATATAAGCAGTACTAACTAACAAACAATACTAACTTATTAACTAGTAGTACTAACTAACAAACAGTACTAATATTCATTAGCAGTAGTAACTATGTACTAGTAGTAGTAAAAACTTAGCATATTCTCTTTGAAGTTCATGAGCATCACTAAATTTAGCTAAGCAGTATTAACACAAACATGAGCAACAGTAATCCAAATAGCATTAAGAAGACTTTTAATCCTAACAAATATTACTAACACATGTCTATTTCGTTACATAAAATGTTCTATCAAATATAATAATCAAAGACATTGTTTCAGGAGACACAAGCAAGTTTTGAAAACAGAAAACCCGGGTAAACGAATAGCATTTCTGGAGAATGAGCACAGTAAATCTTTTGCTAAGTGGTTACGCAAAGAGGTAATGCATCAATCCATCCTAGGTGCTTCAGTGCCTCAGATACCTTTTAGGTTCTATCTCAGAGAGAAAATTAGCAAATATACATTTAATTGCCTTGATATATTTTGAATCATGTTGGCCATATGAATCAATATCATGCTTGTGAGAATTGTGTGGTAAATTGATAAATAAACCAAATAGAATATTGTTTAAGACCTTTCCTTATTGTTGATCCCAAGCCTTGATCGATTCTTTACCTTGTAAAGTGCATGTTACCTTGGATGAATCCAAAATAACAATGGTAGAGTCTTTGTTTGTATATCAAAGTGTATGCGGAATCTACACTTCAATACTCTAGAAGTATTAATCAATGAAACAGTACTAAACAATGAACAATAAAACACAAAATGCTTCAATATTATTAGATCAATAATATGAGTACTCTTGCTTATGTTCTTTCTCTAAGATGTATATCTGTCTCTTAAGTATATATAAAACCTTAACCTAGGATCTCCTTTTATACACCACAAGGAGTCCTTTACAAGATAACTACTAAACTTTTAGGATCAATTACAATTATAATCATATACAAATCTTTCTAAAATATAAAAGATATACATTCCATATTTAACTCTTTGCATCCTTATCTCTAAGTCAGCAGCATTAACCATCAGCAGCATTAACTTTTCTTCTAGTAGTATTAACTAACACTGACAGTACTAAGTTTGTACTGGCAGTACTAACTCCATTAGTACTGTTAGTTATACCTTGGCAGTATTAACTCTTGTAAAGATTTATTCCTAACATCACACTATACCTTTATCATATATGACCCGTTCTTTTAAAGCATATAGACATACAATTTTTTATACTTGTTTAAGGATTTATGTTTGTACTGTGCAGAACCTTTTTAAGCTTTTGTTTTGCTGCAAATACTCTTGTAAAGGATTTCATTTTATCTATTAATTTTTTACTTCTTGTTTGGTTTATATGTTTGTATATGAGGCTTTCAAACCCGAGCGATGCCCCAGATAAGTCATGAAGTTGCTAATAAATTGCTTAATTCTGCTTATTAAACTGCTTATTATCGGGTTTAAAATTGCTTATTAAATATGCTTATTGTCTGGTTTGTGTGTTATTGCAGCTTGCACATTGCATTTGCAGCTTGCATATGCACATTGCATTTGCAAGCAAGCATTTGCACATTGTATTTGCAGATTGCATATGCACATTGCGTTTGCAGATTTGCACATTGCACTTGCACATTGCATTTGCAGGCAAAAGTACTTATTAAAACCTTATTA